>PVJO010013051.1:44189-56929 GCA_004026905.1 Hystrix cristata | reverse complement strand
TCAGTCCAGCTGGGCGTTCTGGCTCACGTTGACCACATTAGGTCCACCGCAAAATACATATATACGGTGTATATGTAATTCCTTTCTCCATCCTGATCATTAACAGGAAAATGTTGAATAGGCATTGCAAAGCAAGGAATATGTGTGTAAGTATGCAGGTTCCTGAAGTTGTTCATGTGATAGGAAAATACTCAGGCCTAAAAATTTACTCATAATTGAAGTGGTATAGATAGAAAGTCAACACTCAAAAGTGAATAGCATTCCTGTATACAAATAACATACTCATTGAGAGAGAAATTAGGGAAACAATACCTTTCAAAATAGCTTCAACTAAAAAAAAAAAAAAAGAAATAGCTTCAAGAAAAATGAAATGCTTAGAAATCAATCTACCTAAGGAAGTAAAAGACCTTTACATTGAAAACAGCAGTACTCCAAAACGGAGGTTGACGAGGATATCAGAAAAGGGAAGATATCCCCTGTTCTTGGGTAGGAAGAACCAATATAGTGAAAATGTCCATACTTCCAAAAATTTTAGACAGATTTAATGCAATCCTGATCAAAATACCAGTAGCATACCTCACAGGATTAGAGAAAACAATTTTAAAATTCATTCGAAACCAGAAGGCACCTAGAATAGCAAATGTAATTCCAGATAACAAAGGCAAGGCAGGGGGCATCACAATCTCTGACATGGAATTATATTATAAAACTACCATGATAAAAACAGCATGGTCCTGGAAAAAAAAAAGACCCAGACCGGAGGATCAATGGAACAGAATGCAAGATGTAGAAGCAAGTCCAAACACACTCAGACACCGTATCTTTGACAAAGAGGCCTAATGCCTTCACTGAAAGAAAGATAGCCTGTTTAATAAATAGTGATGGAAAAACTGGCTTTCTACCTGCCAAAGAATACACCTAGGCCCGTATCTCTCACCATGTACTAAACTAAAATCAAATTGGTCAAATATCCAAATATTAAAACAGAAACAGTAAATCTGCTGGAAGATAGAATAGGTAGAACTCTTGAAGATATAGCTGTAGGAAAAGACTTTATGAAAAAAAACCCAATCGCCAGGAAATACCACAAAGAATCAACAACTGGGATCTTATCTTACTAAAAAGCCTTTGGGCAGCTAAGGAAACAACCAGCAGAGTGAAGACACAATCCATAGAGTGGGAGAATTTTTTCTAGATGTTCTTCAGACAAAGGACTAACATCTGGAATATATAAAAAATTTTTTAAAAAGACCTGCAAATTTAAAGACCCAGTCCAAAAATGGGAATCTGAAATGAATAGACACTTCTCAGATAAAGAAATACAAATACCAAATAAATATGTGAAAAAACATTCAACATCACTGGCCATTTGAGAGATGCATATTAAATCAAAACTGAGATTCCATCTCACTCCAGAAAGAATGGCTGTTATCAAGAAATCAATCAATAACTAATGCTGGTGGTGCTGTGGGGGAAAAGGAACCTTCTCCAATGTTGGTGGGAATGTAGACTGGTGTAATAACTACGGAAATCCATGTGGAGAGTCATCAAAAAAACCCTAAAACTAGAGGTTTCATCTGACTGATCTATTCTCCTTCTTCATATCCTCCTGAGAGAACTGAAAGTATCGCATCATATATAGGGGACATCTATACACATCTGTAGGGACGGGGTCCCCATAGGTAGGGAAAAGATAGGGTAAAGGCCTCCTTAGACATTAAACCTAAAAGCAGCTACATTCCAACAGTTAAGGAGATAAAGGCAAAGAGACTTAATTCCGGGAAGGCCCAGGATATCTGATTAACATACAGAAAACAGACTCCCTTTTGACTCTTTAACTAGCCCTAAGGCACCTGCCCATAAGTTTGCCCTCTGCCAAAAGACAAAGGTCACAGAGTTGAGGGAAATCAAGGCAGAGGTGATAGACAAGCCCAAGAGCCAGTCAGACTCCAAGGGCCAACCCAAGGGGAAAAACCTCAATAAAAAGGGGCTACAACGAAGGACCCACAAGTATTTCGCTTTTGAATACTCCCTACTCATCAAGTAGCTCTCTATCATCTCCTTTTCCCCCTTTTTCACCACTTTTAATTAAACTATCCTCTAAATAAATTGTCTTCTCTTAATTTAAACTCAGTTTCTTTAATTCTTTACTGTAGCTGGGTTTATGATCGCCAGGAAATATATTTTCTAGCAGGACAGCAGGTCACAGTCCACCTCTGGACATAATACATCCATGTTTATAGCAATGTAATTTGTAACAGCTAAATCTTGGAAACAGTCCAAATGCCCATCAATGGATGAATGAATAAAGAAGATGTATTTTTTTAATGCAATAGAATACTACTCTGTCATAAAGAAGGATAAATCTGAGACATTTTTAGATAAATAGATGTACCTTGACACCATATTTTATTTGCAGGGGGATGGTACTGGGGATTGAACTCAGGACCTTGCACTTACTAGGCAAGCACTCTACCACTTGAGCTAAACCTCAAACCCCAAGAGACCATATTCTTAAGTGAAATAATTTAGACACACATGTTTAAATATCACATTGTTTTTCTAGAGTAAAGAACCCAAAGGGTAAGTAAGGATCAACATGTAAAATAGACTTTGGGAGATAGGGAAAAAAAATGTTCAAATGGGAAGGGGAACATGGGAGTGGGGACAGGGAAAAGAAGGAAGGGAAAAAAAAAGACATCAAATTACAATGATGAAAGCAAACCCATGTATACAGCAGCACAATTCATAATAGGTAAATCTTTTGGAAGCAGCCCATACGTTCATCAACAAATACATGCAAAAACGTGGTATTTACCCACAGTGGAATACTGTTCTGCCATAAAAAAGATAAACTTGAATCATTTGTAGGAAAATGGATGAACTTTGAGACCATAATGTTAAGTGAAATAAATGAGACACACAACCTTAAATACTATAGTACTTTAGTTTTAAAGCACAAAGTCCCTGAGTAGAGATTATAAACTACATTCTGTGGGCAAAAATAGGCACGAATTTTTGAGCAAGGAATGGACATTAATTAAATTTATAATTAAAGTGGAAAAAAGTGGAAATTGATTTCAGGAAGAAAACAAATAATATTAAACTATTTTATCATTTTAGTAACCATTAATGAAGATCTGAACTAAATTAGTGATTATGGAAAATAATTTATGTAATAAATTAGAGAAAAATCCAACAGCAAATCTAGAGAAACCCTGAAGAGTATAATGATCTTTATAGGTTCCATTCAAGCCCTATGTAATGTAGGGTCAGATTGGTGACAGCAAGATGCTCATCTGCATAGAAATGTACTCATTAAATCACAAGTAACCGATGAAAAGTTACATAATTCATTAAAATAACCATCTTGATATCAATGAGTCTTATACTAAAAATTATCTCCTCTACACTCAACATTATATGAATTATAATCTGATTTTTCTCATTTGCAGAGAATTAATTCAAATAATCACTGTCTGAAATTGTTGCTGGGTGTAACTTCAAGGCGCTATTGTTACTATTTTAGATGCCATAGCATAAAAGATGCAAGTATTTGTCTCTTTTTTAATGGCCATTTTTTTTTGGATGTAAGAAATGTACATTCTTTCAGGAAGGCAGAAAAAAAGTATTTGGATTTAAGGCAAATTTTAAAGCCAAAAATCTTAGGATTTAGTAAGTGTGGGAAGAAACAACATGAGTTACATGAGGAATTCAGTTTAAGTCAGAGGTACTTGCATCATACATACAAAACTAGATTTTTTCCATAATTTTCAGGTTATATTTCACTAACAGCGATCAGGAATCAACTATCCTTCTCAATTAAACTTAAAAGAGTTCAGATCTTATGGAAATGTCATCTCATATTTTCATTATCTTTTAATTAAAGCCTTTACTTATAACTTTGAGTGGCTATAAGAAACTTAAGAGGTGCGAAGCTTCAAAGATATTATAAAACACATTTCAAAATTAATCTTTTTGCTAGATCTTTTGCTCTTTGGTAGGTCAAAATGTCATAGTATAACATACAATCTGATAGTCTTGACATAAAAAACTGCCTATGCAAAGTTTCCTTTATGGAGTTTGGGTTGTTTCAGCATATCAGAACACAAAAGAGTATCTCACTTAGTCTCACTAGAGGTGCACCTTCCCAAGCATCCCACCTCCATTCCACCTGCAGCTGTGATTGCAGGATTTGTTTCTTTGTGCTTCCATCCATCCAACAAACTGCAGATCCTTCGGATTTCAGGCTCTTCATGTGTTATGGTCAAGATACAGCATTAAATAAAGCAGAATCCCTGTCCTCAAAAGGTTGAATCTTCGGGTCTAAGTAGGCAGAGACTTTTCATGCAACTGAACTCTGAAGAATACATAGGTATTCATAATCAACAGGATTTCAGTACCACCAATAACCAATCTGATTTAATGAAAACGTGGTTTCTGAGATCATTCCATTCTAAACAGAATTCCTGATTCCACACTGCTCAAACATTTGTCCAAGATGCTCTACAAATTTCTAGAACCACAGTGATTAAACCAATATTTTAAAGAGAAGTAAAATTCAGCAAATAAAAGAGCAATCAAATGAAAGTAGTCTGAAATCCCTCCAGTAAAATTCCAGAACTTAAATAGCATTTAGTTTGTTATATAGAGATAAATATAGAGAGATATATAGCATAGGAAGTAATTATAATGTTGATAAATTCAAAAATTCAGCTCAGATCTGAGCTATGTTAAAGTGATAAAACATTAAAAATTTATGTGTCTTATAAAATTACTGAAATCTTAATAACACCCATTAACTAAAAGATTATACACAGTATCAGGATATGCATACACAACGTTGACTTTCAGACAGGGAGAGTGTACATCACAAGCAACATAAGAAACAACACAGTGAAAATCTAGTCTGTATTTTCCATAAGTAACTTGTGGAAATTTTCACGGTACCAATGGTCCGCTTTGCAACCTTTGTGACTTTTCCAAAAGATGCTTAGTAAAACTCTATGCATTGCAGATACACAGAGAAGGCAATACATAGATTATTTTAATTTGTTATTGTTTCCAAGATACAAATTGACATATGTCATATGTGAGAACATACCTACTACAGCTCTGCAAAGTTAACTATCTTCAGATGTGTATGATTATATGTACCTTGGAAAGGGATGTCAAGCAGTATGATAAGAGAAAAATTCCAGAAATACAAACAAGCAAAGCTTTTAATAGGTTTCGAAATGCAATGACAGATAGAATGTCTGTTGACTGTAACCACTATCCAGTCATTTTAGATACACATCCTCATAATCTAATCTACAAATGACAACCTGTGAAATTCTGATTATTACATCATCCTCTAGTCATATTTTATGTCTTAGTTCACGAAAAGAGATGCTTGAATTTATCTTTGATTTGGTTGGAAAGTGTCCTGGAACTCATAGATTATTTGCTAATATCTGGCAAAGACCTGAAATATTTCTGTGCTTTCAATGTTACCAGACATTGATCCACCCCATCCTGTACCTCTTATTTTGTGGTCTCAAATTTAATGTCTATGTTTCATCATGCACAACACTAGCTCCTGGCAATCTGGTTTCTGTTTCTTTAAATTTCTCCTGTACCTCAGCACTTTGTGTGCTCTGTATCCACAGGCTCACTGATCTCCACTTGTGAACTGCAGTGTGAGCTCTTCTCCTCAGGAAGAAAACAAAACTGAGGAAGTTGGGACTGACAAGAGAAGGAGCCAGCACTCCTGACGGTGTGGACTACTCCGGCTAGGAGACTCTTGAGACATGTGCTGAATTGAAGATTTGCTTAAGAAAATATTGGTAATATGAATATCAGATCAGAATCATCACCATATCTAATTATTGTTTTGTAATAGAAGTATTCATTACATTTTTAAGAAAAGGTCTTGAAGAATTAGAAGTAAATGATAATACAAACTGAAAATATCAATTCCATTTGACTCAGGTATTCCCCTTCGAGATATTTTCCAGAAAGAGTTAAAGACATCACATTATAGTGATATATGCATACTCACGTTCACAACAGCACAATATATAATAGCTAAATCTTGGAAATCGCCCATATGCTCATCAACAGATCAATAGATAAAGGAAGCATGGTATTTACACACAATGGACTATTACTCTGCCATTAGAAAGCTAATCTGAACATTTGTAGATAAATGGATGTACCTTGAGATCATACTATTAGGTGAATAAGTCAGACACACAAGCTTAAATACCTTATCCTTTCTCATACATGAGAAACCCAAAATATAAAGATCAAAATAAAAGATAATAGGTAGTAGGGAGATTTTTTTCAAATGCAAAACCGAATAAGAGATAGAGGAAGGAGGAAGGAGGGAAAGAAAAGGAAATGGGGAAAAAAAGAATTGAAGGGGGGAAAAAAAAAACAGAAATAGAGCTTTTACAAACAGAACAAGAACCAAGAGTAGGAGGGAGCAGGGAGAGATGGACAGGTTAAAGGATAAAAACAATAAGAAGTATTAAGATGTGTTATGCACATGTATTAACTCTCCACAATAATTCTAATCATTATGTGCTGCAAACAGTACTAATACAAAATGATAATACAAATCCAAAAGTTTATTAAATTTATTATTAGCTTTCACTGTGAAAACAATGACAAGATTGCCATTGTCTTTTTAAACACTTATTGTAATCACCATAACCATTCTACAAATTTAACCTAGAATCTGAACTAAAAATGTCCTTAAATGTCAGGTCTCTAAAAATTGAACTATGCACCAGAGTATTAATTTAGTTCTTATGCCTTTTTGAGTGTTTGAATGGTCTGGAGGGCAGTTAACAAAGCACTGTGGCATTAACCATAAATATTTATAAATCAGAGAAATTACTGTAAATAAATGCTGAAAATCTGGTGTCATGTGCCACATGCAGGTGACAAGGTTATTCAAGTCCCGATGCATCTAAATTATAGGTGAGAAATTCTGGGAGAAAATATTTAATATGTATTTATAATTTAATTTTAGAATTAGAACATACTTGATCTTTTTTATTTTACATCCCTGTGGTATAAATGAAAAAGAAGGAAATGAAAGAGATGTCATCATTACAAGGAAAATCTGTAACTGAATAGATTATGCTGCAACTGATTCAGTAAACCTGGTCTCAATTTTAGTAACCTTAATGATTAGTAAGGGACGTGAAGAAAGTTTGAATCCCCATTTAGTGAATTGTGTAAGAAAAAGTTTAAAATGACAATTGAGTTCAACATCATGGAAGTTTAGGTTTAGAAACCTTCATCAAAGTCACACTCAAATACTGTTTGTAATTAAAAATGTTTAGTGAATAATTTATGAAGAACAAAAACAAAAATAAGTTCAATTAATAGAAAGGAGAAATGGAATAAAACTATCAGAAATAGTGCCAGGTGATTTTTAATTTTATGAAAAAATGCATGCTCGTGTTTCAAGATAGTGAAATATGTAGCATACAATACACAGAAGTTTGCCAAAACTCTACAACCACAGTCATTGCCTAAGTCAAAAACTTTTAGCAGCTCCATAAACTGGCTTCACTTTGTGTCTCCTCACCTGAATAAAGTGACTGAAATTAACCGGGCTACTGATAGGAAAGCGCAGTACAACCTGTCTTCTTCCTTTTAAGTTTAATCTGTTTGCTTTCTTCTTCGTACTATTAACATACTAGCACAATATAAATTTGAAAACTCAGATACAGAATACCATAAATGTAAAAATACCAATATGTTTCAACTTTTATTTTCATAAATAAATACATAAAATATACTAGTGTATTTATTCCCAATATATCTATCTACTTAAGAAAGTCACATGGCAATAACAAATATCTACATGCTTTTCCTCTTTGATATATCAGGGTATTGTCTGTTTTCATTGACTATTTTTTAGAGTTGGTGTTTAATGCTTCCCAATACTCCATTTTAAGGTTATACTTTATTTAGTCAAGAACCTGTTTTAGTTGTTTGCAATTTTGGAATTACAAAGAATTCTTAAATTAGTATATTTACATCATAATTGCATCAAAGTCACTGTTTATTGCCATAGACTTTATCTCAAAGAATTTGAATTTAAGGTAAATGATATAATTTATTTTAAGAAATTAAGAAATGTGATTCATATAATTTTATTTTTAAATAATTTCAGATATATGAAGAATTTCAAATATAATACAGAGAATTTCCATATACATTTTCTCAGCTTCTCCTCAAACTACATTTTCAAAATTACAGTACATTTGTCAAAACTAAGAAACTATCATTGGTGTATTGTTACTCCATAGTCTACCGTATTTATTTGAAGTTTATACTTCCACTTCTGCAACTTCTGTTTTTAAGATTCAACAGAGGATATAGCATTGCCTTTAGTCATAGAGGTTTTTTTGGCTCCTCCAATCTGCCAGAATTTCTTGGGTTTTCTCTTTGAGGATCTTGATACTTCTAAGAAGGCAAATAGAGGAAAGATAATATAATTCTAGAGGAGTTATGACCTTCAGTGGTAAAATTCTAAAATAGCACATCAATTTATGAAGGTAAATTGATGTACTATTTACAAAATATATAACGATAGGTTTGTATATCTTAAGGATTGTCTAGAAATGACTCTGCCAGTTAGTGTAAAATTAATATAAATCTAGGTAGTTGTATTTGTCTGTTCTTCATTGCTGGAATAAAATACCTGACACAATTTTAAAAAGGAGACATTTATTTTGGTTAACAGGTTCAGAAGTTTCAGTTCACGGTCAGCTGGTTCCAAGGGAAAAACATCAAGACATAAGGGCATAGCAGAAGAAAGCTCTCCACATCATGGCAGCAGGACACAGAGAACACAGGAGAGCCCAACAGGAGAGGGACCAGGAACTAAATACAGTCCTCAATATCAAGTTCTCTCCAACTAGGCCCTAACCCCTAGTATCCCATTCAAATATGATTTCATCCATGGGTTGACCAATTTATAAAGTTAGTGTCCTCTCAATCCAATCACCTCTCCAAGAGTCTCTAAATCCAGTCAAATTGACAGTCACTACTGACCAGAACAGTAATCACACCCTGGTCTCTGGACTTCATGTGAAATACAGTACAGTCTCGGACTAGAGACTGAGATGAGAAGTATAGTGGAAGTACTTATAAATGTTATATTTTCTAATAGATAAGAATTCTGTGAGTATGAAGACTTCATATTCCTTCAGTAGTGGTCTTAGTTGCTTTTGCTTAGGAGAATTTGCAAAGCAGTCTGGAAGTCAAGAAGATAATCTCCTAGGTTAACTTTCAGTCGGTCTAATAAATACCTGATTTAATCAACTTCTAAAAAGTTTATTTTATTTTGGGGTTTTTTTGTTTTTCATTTTTTGGGTTTTTTTTGTTTTTTGTTTTTTTGTTTTTTACAGTTTAGTCTTTATTTATACTTTCAGTTTCTCACACCAGAGAAACAATGCAGTATTTAAACACGTGAAAAATTCATTTTGGCACACAGTTTAAGAGGTCCTAATCCAAGACCAACTTGACCCACTGCTTTTACGATTCTGGTGAGGTGGTGGGTAACAGTGGTGGAGAATGCACAGTGGAGCAGAACTGCTCGCCTCTTGTCCAGGGAGTAGAACAGAGAAAGAGGAAGAAGCTAGAGTCCCACTATCCCCTCAAGGGCATAATCCCAATGATGAAGGTCTTCTCACAGGGACACCACTTTTAAAGGTTCCACCACCTTCTAATAGTGTAAAGTATTCCAAATCCAAACTATCAAACCTCTGGTCTGTTAGTATCCTCTATACCATTTAGTCTTTGCTAATACTCTGGGATACTTGTTATTTGTTACAATTGGTAGGATCATAACAATGACTTGTAGCCAAAGCTCAGCCAAAGTTTTCTTGAGTTAAGAATCACAAGTCTACCCTTTGCGTATTTGCTTTAGTCTCTACTAAACATTGCTGAAACATTTACCTTCAGCCACCATAAACTACTGGTCCAGGAAGTATCATTTGTCATACACAATTAGAAACTGGGAATGATGTTTGAGAGAACAATTGTCACATATTTGACAAGAGACAAAGCAGAACTCTGATTGAGTAGAAAGAGGAAATGCATAAAATCTGTATGATCCTCAAGGTTTCTCTTTGAAGGAACTTTCTGTGTAGTAGCAAAGGGAGAGGGATCTGAAGCAACAAATAGTGGCCTGAATGAATTAAGGAGCTAGAACTTCACATTCAGGAAGCAGCCAAGGTAACCAGAACTTGTGATGCATAGGACTGGAGCAGGAGCAAGTATACAACAAAGAGCGCCAGTGGTCTACAAAGGAATTGCTTTGAGTCTTTGCCTAGTAATGATCTTTTCTTATCTAGCCTGAAACCTCACAAATCTAGGAAAAGACAATCAGCTGGGAGTAGGTAAGATGAACAGATGACATCAGAAGACATTCTAGTCTTGAGCATTTAGTGTGTGAAGACTTTCTTGGAAACACAGGACATTCAACAACATAGATTTCCTACATACAATACGACCATTTTAAAAGATTAATATTTGTTATAATTCGTTTATCCACTATATTGCTGAAACAAGTTTAGTAAATGGTAGTGCCATACTAGGAGCCTAAAACCCTAGGCAATGACATTGAGATTGACTGGCAAGAAGAAACAGAACAGCCTTA
This sequence comes from Hystrix cristata, assembly GCA_004026905.1. Taxonomy (NCBI): domain Eukaryota; kingdom Metazoa; phylum Chordata; class Mammalia; order Rodentia; family Hystricidae; genus Hystrix; species Hystrix cristata. The sequence goes on along the minus strand of PVJO010013051.1, from coordinate 46,260 downwards.
AAATTGTTGACGAAAGGCAGAAGATGAAAAGAAGTAAATCGGTACAGAAAGCTAACCTTTGTTACGCAGTGTACAGTTTGGCAACACTATTACAAATCATAATGTAGAAATGGGATATTGATTCAATAAATTCAATGATTCCCAAGCAGAATATTGAAAATTTTACCTGTTTCTTCTCACTAAATAGGACAGGAGAAGAAAATGATAAAGAAAAAAAAATACCTAGTTTACAAGGAAAATATAGAGAAGGTAGAAAGGATTCAGGAACAATTGTTTCAAAAATAAAACCTTCATTTCCCTTCTCCTAGAAGATTCTCAAATTTTAGACACTGTCAACAAAATGCAACATATGTGTCTTCAGTTCTTACAATAAAATGCAAGCATGAATGTAAATGTCTAAGAGTAAGACTCTTTAGTAAGTCCTTAAAAGGTTTCGGGGTGATACCTAAAAGACTTTCAAATACAACTAAAGATCTTAGGTAAAGGAATGAGAAACCCCTCTGTTAAAAACAAGAGGGCTACTGGGAACCTGAAGGCATTCTCCCATCGTGATTTACAGGAAATTCAACATAAGAAAATACTTAGGAGGTATATGGGTGTGGCTTCCATCCAGTGGAGTGGACTATAAATCGATATAGAAGAAATTCACTAGATTGTTAAAGGAATTATATCATGTTAGTCTGGTGCTAAAAACTTGAAAAACAAGTTTATATACCACAAATACTAAAATTAGAAAATACACCAAGAAAAGTACTCAGATGCAAAACTAGACCCTTTTTTAATGCAAAAGAAAGTATTACTCAGAACCCAAAATTAGGATCTCAGAAGCTGAAGCCAAATGTCATTACAAAGCAATTAAGAGAAATTAAATCTGAGCTGTCATCAGGAAACCGACAACATCTTTTCCAGCTACAACATAAAATTGCTCTGAAGTAGTGTTTGCCATGTACCCGCCATCTCAATGCCTATTTGATGGTATGATCCGTAGTCGTTATCCTTTTTCTATCTTACCAATTTGTTCTGGTGTTTAGCAAGCTAGTAATTTACACAGTTCATACTTGTTCAGATGACAACAAACTGTACTTCAAGATACCAAACAGAGGAAGCTCAGCCACTTCTGGACCTGGACTAATTTGACACCATTCTAGAATTTGAGTCTTTTGCTGTTGCGATGACTGATGAAAATTTGGAGAAGTCTTAGAGGTGAGGCTATTTTAAAAGCTGAGAGAATAACAATGACTTGTAGCCAAAGGTCAGAAGTGAGGAATTTAAAATTAGGCTCACAAATTCCTTGGCATTTTCCCCATCAACAACAGGTGAGTTTTATTTCTCCTCTCCATAAATCTCAGTGGGTGTGTAACTTTTTCCACCAACAGAGCTCTGTGGAAGTGGCACAGTGTGACTTGCAAGGCTGGGTGAGAACAGGGCTGAAGGCCAGTTTCAACCAATAATTAATGAATATCGTTAATGGCTCAAATGAAATAGTAGAAAAGGGAACAATAAATCTTTAAAATTTTAATGATATTTTAAACAATACAAATAAAAATCATATTCAAAATTTTAAAATTTAGCTATTTATATATGTGTATATATCCAGTAGCATAAAATTGCTGACTTGATAGTACTCTTGTCATTATGCCATATAAATTATCATCATTTGGGAAACTGTTCTGAACATAAAGAATAATGAATTTCTTAGACATATGAAAAAATGTTCAACATCACTGGTCATTCGAGAGATGCAAATCAAAACAACCCTGAGATTCCACCTCACTCCACAAAGAATGGCTATTACCAACAAATCAGCTAATAACAAATGCTGGAGGGGCTGTGGAGAAAAAGGAACCCTTCTCCACTGTTGGTGGGAATGTAGACTGGTACAACCGCTATGGAAATCAGTGTGGAGATTCCTCAGGGAACTAGGACTAGAGATTCCATTTGACCCAGCTATTCCACTTCTTGCTATCGTCCCAAAAGAATTAAAATCATTATACCACAGGGATATGTGCACACCCATGTTTATAGCAGCACAGTTTGTAATAGCTAAATCATGGAAGCAGCCCAAATGCCC
>PVJO010013051.1:0-44089 GCA_004026905.1 Hystrix cristata | reverse complement strand
GTCCTAAAACTATTTTTAAATGGTAAATGGCTAAACTCAGTTTAAAAATTGACTGGCTCATAATTTTGAACTAATTCAGTTTCATTTTCTTAGACTATCTGGGGCCATTTATTGGTCAGGTTTCCTATTGCTGGGACACAATACCCAGCACTCACAACTTAAAGGAGGTGAAGTTTAAATTGGTTCATGGTTTCAGAGGGTTCCATCAACAGTCGGTTGGCTCCAAGGCAGAAACATTATGTGGAAGGCTATGTTGGAGCACAGCTGGTCAGCTCATGATGGCTTAGAATCAGCACACGGAAGAGTACCAACAAGAGGTCCACCCTTCATAGGGACAACTCCATCTCCCACCTTCTCTAACTGGAGCTCACCTCCTAAAAGCACATCAGCTCTGTACATCAGGAAGTTAATCCACCAATGACTATAGCACCCTCACAACCCAGTCATCTCTCTAGGAGGCTCTTAATCCAGTCAGGTTGTAAATCAAGAATAAATTAAAGACAACTGGCACAGGTCATTGTTAATAAAAATCATTTATGATTTCTGAGTTAAAGAAATCATGTATAAGTACCCTAAACACTGCATAAAATTAGCTTTTAATTTATTACCTTCTAATATAAAATTGTGTTAAAATAGTAATAAATAATAACTAAATATAACAGTAACAAAATACTGTAACAGTTGATGTGGTATCAAATAAATGCTATAAATTGATTAAAGTCCTGGTATTTAGTTTTATGATACATAAGTTGATTTTCTTTGTTTTTCAATAAAATTGGTTTTTGAACACCTACTATATTTAATCTCACCTTAAAGAAGTTATACTCAAATGAAGTAAAACACCACAAAAATCTTGTAAAAAGAACTATAAAAGCTCAGAGAATGGGGATTTCAACATTTTTGAATCTGCTTAATTTGGTAGCAGACTGGTCACTATTTGAGCTACTGGAAACCAAAGCTACTGTATTTAGTACACAGATCTGTACTAAATAATAGTATCCGTCAAGTATACAAACGTGGGTTGTATTTGGCAACCATTAATTCACAACTCAACCTAGAAAACACTACTGAGAATGCACAGAGAGAGCCCTTTGCCCATCCTGGAAGTGTGGAAATGTGACCCGCACTGAGTGAAGGGGAAACTCATATATGCTTTAAATTACAGATTTTTGCTGGAATTAAAAGAATTGTTGTATGCAATATATTTATCTGGTATATAAAAATATAATTTCCAAGAAATTTAGTAAATATTTCAGAAATTTGTGATTATTCATATTTTCTCTTGGCATGCTTAAAAAGCAAAACTTAGTTGAACTGGACTTGTTTAATGTGCATTTCAAGTACTAGTTTTATGTCAAGATTATGAAAATAAACCCACGCTGATTAAATGCTTAATTAAGTTTGGATCAAGTTTGAAGAAAGCTCTCCAAACATTTGTGAAACATTTCACAATCTTTCTTGCATGTGGATTGGTAGTAAAATCTGATACCCGAGGCAGATTTTCAAATAGATTTCAAAAGTAATAAGATCTGTCAGTGTTCCATTTGAGTCATTAACAGTATATGATCCCTTCCCATACTTATGTCTTCCTTGCACTCTTGTGGTTGTCCAATCATCTCCTACTGCTAAATGTATTCCCACCCCAATATACCTATCTGCTTAATATAAAATGCTTTCACTAGTCCTGGAAAGTAAATTTAAAGTTTTATTTATTTTTTGCTGGATAAAACATTTTTATTTTGTTATTAATTTTTAAAATTTTATTAGTACATGTTTGCCATACATAACAATTACATTCACTCTAGGGAATTGATACATGTACATCACACATCTCAATTCATTTTCTCCTTGCTTCCAACTACCCCTTTTATGTTGCCAGCATCAAATTTATTTATTTGTCTTATAACTCATTATAAAGTTATACTCTGATTAATAACCAGAGTAATAGGCAAAAAAAATATAAAACACAGAAAACTATTATACAAAAACAATGCACACTTTTAGATATGTTGTCCATGCTAAGTAATAGCAACTTTTTTCCTCTCTCTCTTATTTTCTATTATTTCTTTTTTACCACAATGATTTATGCATACTCATATTTATAGGAGCACAATTCACATCAGCTAAATCTTGGAAACAGCTTATATCCCCATCAACAGATGAATGGATAAAAATAATGTGTTATTTATACACAATGGAGTACTACTCTACCATAAGAAGGATAAACTTCTGAGTCATTTGTAGGAAAAATGGACCAGAAGACCATAATGTGAAGTGAAGTGAATCAGACACATAAGCTTAAATATTGCATTGTTTCTCTTATATGAAAAAAACCTCAATATATAAATAAAGTGTAAAATAAAAGATTTAAAAGAATCAAAGTACTTTAAGGATTTTTTTAGTTTGTTTGTTTTTTGTAGTATTCCATTTTTTGTTCACCCATGGTTGTATTTTGCCAGATACTGGAATAAAAAGAATACTGAATTCAAAATTAGAAATACTGTAGATCTACTATAGATAATTCTGCGACTTGAAAGGAGTTAAATAAGCACCTCCAGTTTTCAATATTATGATTTCCCAGCACAAAAAGTAGAGCAGACCTGACAGATGGCAAATACACTTCATCTCAAGTAGCAACCTCAGTCAATAGGTAGTGGATAACCAGGGACAATTCCAAAAATAAATGCATGCAGCCCTGGTGTAGTATTCCAAGGCCCAGTAGGAATGGATCTTCTGGATGCTAGGATACTCATCCAGAGCAGCTTGTGATACAGTTGACATCTCAGCCCAAGATAATGTGGTAGGTTGTTTCCAACTCTAGCAGTCTGTGATTCACTTATTCCTCTCTCCTAAATTATTTCTATCATTGGAAGAAATAAATCAATTCTTATTTTCACAGCTGGGGAATTACTGTCGAAATAAAATTTGAAAGTTATGGAAGTATCCCTTATACCTCTATTTACAGAGACATAAGGATAATGTCTGTACTCAAATAGAAGAGTGCAGTGGTCATAAAAAAATAAATAAATAAAGTACCAGAGGAAGAAAAGCCTTTGCTAAAATTTATGTTCAGGTATTACTTAAATTTCCATAATAAAAAAGTCAATTTCTTCTACACAACAATAAAACGTGGCCTTGCTGACCAAATATAACTTTCAATTGCTATTACAAGTAGTTTTGCCTAAGTAAAGAAAGTTGGGTGAGATTACTGAAAATGGCTTATCATAAAAATCATTGCATCTTTTACAGAAGTCTTAATTTTAACTAGTTTTCCTTTGTTAAAGAGAAAGTATTTGGGGGAGACTCTTAAGAATATAAAGTCCTCAGATCCCACTTTTGAAATCACTGATACGAGCCAAAATTTATACCATGAAAATAATAGAAGTACTAATATTAGTGATGATACTAATATATTATTAACACTAGTAGTAGCTAATATTTACTTTATTCTTGCCATTATGCTAAGGGGTATGAAAGTATGACTCCATTTAATCCACTTAGTAGCCTAATTATGTATAAACATAATTTGAATTAAAGTGAGAGTAATTAACATGTCTATGATTGTTCAGATAAATGAGTCAATGATTGTCAAACACAGACATTCTGACCTGATGATGTTTTCAACAGAAAATTGTAATGGGAAAAAAACAAAACCTCCTATTTATAACTGACAAGCTATCCATTACCTTGACATTAGAATAAAAGTATAGCAGAATCTGTGGGACTTGATTTATTCCTTCATACAAGAAATAATTTTGAATGCCCATCAGGCAATAATACAGATGCTGTAAATGCAATGTTTCAGAAACGTACGAAATTCCTCATTTCACAGATTGTAGTGTCTAGTCGACTGCTGGACATTGATTTAAACTGACACCTGTGCAGAACAGGAACACTATAATAATTAGAATGAGGAAGAGTATGATGAAGCCATCTGACATATATTAAATTACACACGTACTAAAGTTATACAAAAATTGCAGCTTAAAGACTGTAGATTAACGGGGCAAAGACTGCAAAAAAAACTCATGAGAGCTTCCCCTTCGTGATGGGCTAACATTTTTGAATCACTACACACATCAACGTCCTACAAGGAAAACAGCTATGATTCCATTTAGCAAAATAAAAGTGAAAGGCAACCTGGAGACAGAAAGGGCAGATTAAGTCTAGGTTGTTTGCTAATTTTCTCATCAGTAGTTTGCTGCTCTAATTCAATTCCTACCCAAAGTGATGTTTTCACTGTAAGGCTAATGTTTTTACAGAGTTGCTGGGTTTTTAACCTTGCAATTCCTTGAATTCTGTCATAAATATCAATTAAGTTACATCACTGTAATAGAGTGTATACTTAGTTCTCCTAAATCATCTTTGAATAGAAGTATCCTAAAGACTCACAATTCAATCATGAGTAGCAATTACTGAGGCCAGGAAAATAGGGTTTCTGTTACTGCAGCTTGGTTCAGAGAGTATTATATATGCATATCTATATTGTATGTTTTCAATCTTAATTGTAACATTATGGTACTACTAACCCTTTACAAATATGTACTTTAGCAACATCACACGACTCATATTAAGGTAGAAATATCCGTGTAATTTTCCAAAGCTATGTAAATCCTGAGAGTTTTCATTAGTGAATACATTTTCACAACACAGCTCCTAAAAATGGTGGTAATACAAATGTGCTTTAGCGGTCATATACCTTTCTCTTTGAAATAGAATTTGAGTTATTAAAAAAGTATACAACAAATATTAGAAACAGATGATTTTCTAATACATACTGATTAGATTATTAATTGACTTTCTTTACAACTCTCAAAAACACTTATGACAGTCATTTATTGACACAGTGGTACTTTGCCATTTTTAGTGACTCAAAACCTCTTCCAAAACAGCTTAGAAAATCTTTCTTTTCCCTTCAAAATTCTAAGTGGAAGGTCGGCTGAAAGGTGGCCTTGCTAGAAAAGGGTTAAGATTCCATCGGCTAACCCTCCCCAGGGATGACATAACTGAAAGGAAATTAAATGATCAGTTTGCCAAAGCATGAGAAACTGCAGAAAAAGCATCATCCCAAAGGGAATTCCACCTCCCTGGTTATAATTCACGTTTCCTTGTTGGTAGTTCCACTGGATACTTGTTTTAGCAGCTACGGTGCAGTTTATAACCCACCAAGTTTGACAGCAGCCTTGCTAAGAGCTCATATCACAGGAAGATAGCTTGCAAGTTGGTTGAGGCAGAGTGTAAATATCTACTTCAGCCCACAACAATGATATCAAACTTTTGCCAAATGTCAGAGTTCCAAGCTGACCTAGGAGATGAGCGGCAAAATAAAATGAAACTCTTTCATGCTTAAACTCTTTCCTTTACAGTTCTTTATTCCCAAAAGTAGATTAAATTTTTACTATTGAGGAAAAGCATTAAAAAAAAAACCCTCTTAATGTAACAAAGTTCAAGTCCTATTTCTCTTTCATTTGTCCCTCAGGGTCTCCATTTTATATGCACTGCCCTCTCTAAATGTGACTTTAGCAAGTCTGTCTGTCTGGGTAAGCACGAGTTCCAGGAAAATCAGCTGCCTCTTAGGCCTTACATTTACCTTTAAGGTCAAAGTCACGGAAAACAGTCATACAGCATCTTCCTCAACATATTGGATTGTTTTCTTCAAGGGTTCCCCGTTCCCTGGGAATTCGTTCTTTCCAAAGTCAATTTTAAGGTTAAGCAAATATTAGCACATCTAGCAGTATGTCCCAAGTACTTCCTTCTTTAATTTCTTTTACTTGCAAAATTCTAAAGCAGGATCATGAGTTCTTTAGAGAAAAGTTGCTCCATACTTTTAACAAGTTAAATTTCCTTTGATACATGCATCTACGTACCATTGTGAATGGATCTTATAGATGCACTTATAAAAATGATTGATGACAACAGAACCTTAAAATTTTCTGTATCTATAGAAAATACTAACCTAAGTACTGTAAGCCCTGAATATTTTATCTTTTATTACGTACATACATACACACACACACGTGACTATAGTTTGGATTTTAAATGTCCCTCAAAGTCTCCTGTGTAGGAAACATGGTCCCTAGCTGATTGATGCTCTGAGGAAGTGGTGAAAACTCCAGCAAGTGGAGTATGGTTGGAAGAAGTAGGTAACTAGAAGAGTACCTCTGAAGTATGTATTTTGTTCCAGGCTCCTTCCCTCCTCCCACACGAGGTCTCAGGGCTTCCTGCACAACATGAGACAAGCTGCTTTGCTCTACCACATGCTTTCTACCACGATATTCATGATGTGGGCCCAGAAACAGTGAAACCAAGTGACATTGGACTGAAGCGTCTGAAACCTTAAGACAAAATATAATTCTCTAAATTGTTTATGTCAGGTGTTTTGTCACCACTAAGGATTAATACACACACACACACACACACACACACATACACAAGGGTGGTGTTTGTGGAAAGGGAAGACTGTAGAAATCTTTCTTTCCATCATTAATTCCATCAGAACTTGTATGGAACTTTTTCCTATGAACTGAATCCCATGAACTGGGGTTTGTAAGGCCTCTAACCTGAATTTGGGGCAACCAAATTAAATCCTTGCCAATGAAAATAATAGGATGATTAACCTATTTACAATAAGAGGTTTTCTTTATAAATGTTATTTAATGCTTCATTTAAAAATATTTCATAACATTATTGCTTCTTGAAATATCTCTGAAAAAAAATGACTTGATACTCTGACACCTTTGTCCATTTAATTCCCTGAAATGATATACACAATAGTAATCAGTGATTCCAAACACAAATAATGCTGCTTTCAACAACAAAGAACCATTTTAATGTCATTAGCTTTTACACTATTAATATACACCCAATAAGCAAATATGTAAATAATACTGTGTATCCATATGCATGAGTCTATGTATTATTAAAGTGCAAAGTTCTATCAACAATTTATAATTTAATAAACATGTTTATATCACTAGATAAATTTGTAGTAAATAGCTTAATACAAAAAGTTTTCATTACATACATTAACAAACACAAGGCTGTGTTCAAATTTATAAGTTTTAATATTTGCAGTTAAATGTCATGTTCAAGTCCTGTATTACATTTGTCAATTTAAAAAGGTACCTTCCTTGTATGTTTGCTAAAGATCTGGTTGGCTACTACCTGGCAAAAGAATTAGTAAACTCTAATGCTTAAAATTACCTTATTTAAATGAATCAATCATATATAATATTTAGCAAATATATTAGCCCATTTGATTTTAAATTAAGTTTACAGTAATTGATTGAATGTTTTTGTTTCCTCCAGATTTTACATGTTGAAATCTGTTCAGCCCCCAGTGTGGTGATATTAGGTGACAAGGTCTGTGGGAAGTAGCTAGATCATACATGTGAAGTCCTCACAAATGGGATAATTCGTGCCATCATAAAAGGGACCCCGGAGATCGTAGTCATCCTTTTCCCACCGTGTGAGGGACTAGCAAGAAGGCATCTGTCTGTCTATGAACCAGGAGGTGGGTACTCACCCAACACCAAATCTTGTGGTGCTATAATCTTGCATTTCTCATCTTCCAGAAATATGAGAAATAACTGTTTGTTGTTCGGACCACCTATTATGCAGCTATTGTGTTAAAGCAGCCCAAACAGACTGGATGTATACTTACATTTTTTAATTTGTTGAATGACTTTACTGTGACTGTTTATGCATCACTGAAACACTAATGAAGCAGTACTTTTACTTGTACTTTCTGTAGCCAAAATGTTAGCTAAATCATACTTTACACAAAGGAACAAAATACAGTTATTAAAACTAGCACATAAATGAAGATCTTCAAAGAAAATGAACCAAAATTGATACACAGTTTATTGATTCATTGATTCCAGTATGTTCTTTTTACTAACCAGTAGAAGAGACTGCTTCATCACACTGTGGGGTTTTCCACAGAATGGGTAGCATGTTTCTCAACTACTTATGTGACTCGTAGCTTTTTAGTTTCGCCCCGAAACACAAAGCAATAGACAAAGCAGGGCAATGTGGAAGACAGAACTGCAAACCCAAATTCATCAATTGGTACAGAAATTTGGAATATAAAATCAAGCTAAACATTGTCTGTGTTAACTAATAAAAATAAAAGAGGGGATGAACATCTTAATTAGTTAATTGAGTATTTGTATAATGAACACACAGGTCAGTCATTATATTGTGTTCCATATATACAAACAATTATTATTTTTGATTTAAAAATAAATTGAGATGAATTCCTCTGCTATTGTCATCCTGGAGTCAGCTTCCCTTTCATTTTCTCTAATGTTCCTCAGGCCAGTCAACGTTTACACCATTTCCACTTGCAGTAAGTGTGCTACTGTATTATGCCTGAACATAAAAATGAGACTCAAACTGATTAATATGTTTACTTTCCTGCAAGTTTTCTCCCAAGTCAATGATATAACTTGCTTCTATGCAAAATGCCTAAATCATCAATCATACCCTCCTTTGGTTTTACTTCTATCTGCTGAGTAACAAAATAGTAATGTTAAGGTACTTACATGAGTATAGTATTATTTTGAGATTTTATGTGGCCATGAGTGAGGAAATTCAGATTTATGATTTCTTCTGTAAGCATAGGCCAGCTGCATTTGGACAATCTACATGCACCAGCACAGCTTCTGTAGAAAGAGGCTTCTCAAACTCACATGTGTATACTTTGGAAAATCCCAGACCCAAACCTTCAGCTAAAACGGTAGCCAGGATTTTAATTTGTTTTAATCATTATCATCAACAAAATACTGCTTTACTATCCAAAATACTTGAAATATGATCCAGTTCAGATTTAAGGTCAGTGCTGTGAGCTGTTATGACGAAAGGGGCTCCCTCTTGGCATTTCGTCCAGGCTGCCGATGAGGGTACTAACCTGGATCTGTCATTGCCTGAGCAAATCTCAAAAACAGAGCCCACAGGAAGGTCTTGTTCTGGGGAATCCTTACTCACTTGTGTTCCAGTCATGGATTTATAGCTTCACAAAGTGTCTGCCTTCTACCAGTTTTTGATGAGATACACAGAATAAATGATTTTTCAGATTCATTCCTTCTTTCTCAAATACATTAATTGTTTTTGGAGTCGACAGGAGTCGATTTCAGCATTTCCTATATTTGATGCTGATTGTTGCTCGTAATGCTAACCCAACTCAACTTATCACACACTTCTGGACTTGCACTTCCTCACCTTGGTTTCTTTGTAACTCTGTATGATGATTTTTATCACTCAGAGTGAACACATGTGAATAGAGTTTTGTTTTGGTTTGTTTTTTTAATTTTTGAACCCTTTTCCAAGACTTGACTCTTTTTTCTCAAGTGCTCACACTCTTCTCTCTTCAGCACTCTGTCCTATCAAAACACACTTCCAAGGAAAAATCTGGTTACCTCATCACACTGTGATTTACTAAGCCTGGGGTATTGTCATTCCCAGGTGCATTTGAACTTTAACCTCAAACAGGGAGACTTAAATCAAAATAATGATTCTGTAATTAACTTTAATAATTTATGGTCTTTGGGAGTGGGTGAGAAATGAATTTGGAAAGTTGAGGGGGTTCTGTTGACTACCAAAATCATGTACTGATAGATACTTTCTCCAACTCTGATAAGAAAGTCTATGTGAGGCATCAGATTATTCACACATTCTTCTGTCTTTGTCATGGAAATATAGAAATATTTGCTTAGATCTTGTAGAAGGTGATGAAGGGAATTAAAGAGTTTTATATAATGGTCAAGTAAGAATGTGTGGAAGGGCCAGCTCTAAAATTTGAAACTGTGCTTGAACCCTCAAAGTCTTAAAACTCACATGTTTTACCTTACAAGCCATAGGTGATGCTGCTCCTTATTATACAATTTTCCCAACAAAACAGGAAATAGGAAGACTTCAAATGAAAAGGCCAGTATCTTGATGTTCATTCCTAGGGAGTGTCCTTGGTGGATCTATTTTCTGCTTGGATGACTACGTAAAATAACATGGACAGGATTTCTTCAATTTGGGTGTTGTGGAAAGTTACAGCATTTGGGTGTTAATTTGTCAGTCTTGTAATGAGTCTCTCTGAGATACTGAAAGAAGAGATCTTGTGATCTTCAATACAATTTGAAAACTGCTGTGATTCTGTTTGCAAATATTTTGTGATTGATCGTGCTTCTACAGGTTGGAAAGCCTAGAATCACAAACAGGAGCAGTGTTGTCTGTGACAAGACACAACTAGAAAAGTGTCACCTAGTAGGAAAAGCCCATATGTAAAGTTCATTTTTAAAAAAAAAGTAGTTTACTCCATGTTTAACAGTATTTTTACATTTTTTCACAAAGCAATTTTATCTTGAAATTCTCAACATTTACAAAATGATATATTGAATAATTTAACTTCCTAAATATAAAAGAAGGCTTTTAAATTTAAAAAAAACCTGAATAATCAGGTTTCTCTACTGTAAAACGGGCATAATAGCAATACCACCTAAAATACAGAGTTGTGGTGAAAATTTAATGAAACAACATTTATAAACTTTCTGACACATTTTAAATGATCGATATTATTATTGTGGCTGTTGTTATTTACACACCTTGTCTCCAAGAGTAATAAATAATACTACTCTTTTAATATATCAAATATTAATATATTACTTTCCAATAATGTATATTTGAAAAGCATCAGTTAACAACCGCCTTGAAGGAAAGAGGTAAAGAGAGCAAATTTTTTCTTTTTTAGCTTCACAAGGATAAATATAAAGCTGTGTCATTAGTTCAAGTTTAAGCTAAGACTGGTCCAGGTTTCCTCACGCTGAATGTTGAAACCATACTTGACTTTGGCATCAGGCAATGACATTTAATATGTTCATACGGCCCTGCATGCCGGTAAGCATGCAGAGTGTATTATTTTATGATGTTTGAGTTGGACTCACACTTTTTGGGTGTAGGTATTTGTGTTTTTTTTAGATTCTTGTGAAAAGCTGGAGGAACCTGTTTCCAATTTCATGACCGTTTATCACTAATCTAAAATGACTACAGCTTTACCTACAGGCCTACAGACAGGAAGCTCTAAGAATTGGATCCATCGTACACTGGCCCAGAAGCTCTGTTAAACCAGTTTTGTACTTTCATAGAAGAAAGTGACAATCTGGTAGAAAAAAGGACAAAGTACCATGCTTACCTATAAAATGGGGAAAAAATCTTTAATACATGAAAGACAAAGGAGCAATGTTGCTGGCACTTTCAGCAATTGTTTGATCATGGAAAATATACACTTTAAATTTTCAATATTCTGTCCAGAATTAGCCTATAGTTTTCATTAATTAACAGATTTAATAGAAAGAAAGTCAGATTATAGTTTTCAACTTAGACTAGTTCTCTTAATCAGGCATAAAATGCACTTTTCCTGGAAAATCTTCAAAGGTATGTGAAAATATTGCAGCTGTGAAGTAATTAGGGTACTTGTAGTTTCTCAATTTATGTGAATATAGTCACAAACATCATCATGTTAGAGGACACTCAATGCTCAAAAGCAGTTTGTGGTACCTGGAAAGATTCCTCCTGTGAATAAACATGGATGATTTGTGGCAGTTGGAAACTTTCTAATTTTAGTATTTTCTTCACACAGTCACAGAAACATTTGACATAAACCTACATAAATGATATTATATGAAAGCAATTTTCTTAATTACTTTAAATTAGTTAGCTTTGAATTCTCATGGACTACACTATGATAAATTAAAAATTCTAGCATTCTAAATATAAAAATGGCTGGGTGGAGAGGTGCTGGGAATCGAACTCTGGGCCTTCCACTTGCTAGGCAAGCACTCTACCATTTGAGCTAAATTGAAAACCACAAAATTGGCTTTTTAATAAAGCTATTCATAATATCATCAGGTAAATTACCTCATTTAGAAACAGTTTTTTAAAAACTTTATAAAATACTTGAAAACAGTTACAAAGCATACACTTATGTGGTTGATAAAATCTTACTACAAAATAATTAGAAAGAAAAATGCTTATCCTGTAAGTGTAGTTGGAAAAACAGGCTCAAAATTTCACTCCAGATAACAATGTTTCTTTGTATTAACAATTTAGAAATGATACATTCAATTGCTATTTTTCTCATGGAACTATAAGCCTGAAAAAAATTCCCTTCCATAAAATGCTTCAGTTGCATTCTAGTTCTTTCAAATCAAACCTATCTCAATAGCTATTCTTCCTTCATTCTCTAATCTCCCATCACATAACCTTCTTTAAAGTTCTCACTTGCTTCCTTTCGAGCTCTCGCTCTCTCTCTCTCTCTTCGCTCTATCTTTGCCTAATATACTTTCTCACATCAGCTGACTGTGACTTCCTTGAGTAGTTAACTTCTAGTAACTCTGAAATACTAGTTAATACTTCATTCCTCTGGAAGTCTTCTAGTTCAAGTAAGGAGGTAAGGTTGCCTAGGTGTATTTTCTCACATGTCCTTGAAATTCACATGCATATCTCTTTGGACTATTGCAATTAATTATTGGGTAGTTATTAAATTTCTTTCTCCCATGGTAGAACATGTAACTGATAAGATCAAAGAATACATTTGTTACAACCACATAGCAGAATATCTATCACACAGGAAGTATTCAATAACTATTTTGTATGTTTTTTTGCATAACATTTTACTTACGGTTAATTAGCTCAGAAAACAAAAATCCCTGTGCATAGAACAATGATAAACACTGGACATAAGATGTATATTTCCACATATACATGAACATAAACTGGCACAGATACACACAAAGACACACCTCAAGTCAAATGAAAACAGAAATTAGCAAGTAGTCGCCAAGTTAGCAGAAGAGAGCAGCACTTCTCTACTTTCCCAAGTTTACAGCTTTTCTCCTGAGGGAAGTTTCGGTCCTACAGTGAAGGCCAATTCCTTGATAGAAGCCTTAAGAAATCAGAGGAAATATTTCCGAGCTCTCTTAGCAGCTGGAAAGTGAAGAAGCAAACCCCCAGGGAAAGCAACAGAAGCTGAGCCCACATTTCTGGGTGTCCCTGAACCATGTAAGGAGACTCAAACCACTGAAGCCAAGGGTGAAGATGGGGACATAAGTTTAGCTGTCGCCCACTGCAGAAGAGTACAATTTGGAGTTCAAGTTCAACTAAGTTAACTTCCTCCTAAAACAAAAAGCCAGCACTCTTTTGGCTTGGGATTCATATTCACTGCAAAAATGTCCCTGAAGAAATAGAATTTGTGTTGGTGCATGAAAGACTGGAAGGAGTTAGGAGGGAAACAGGATAAAAATATTTTTGCCAGAGAAAAGGAAATCATGTGTGAATGCCGAAGACTTGGCACATTTTGGAAACATAATAAAGACCAACATGACAACGTAAATGAGAAGGAGGGATAGGGAATGATAGGAGGTGGCCCTGGTATGAGCCAAGGGACAAATATTTTAGGACAATTATATGTCACATTCTTTTTTCTAACTTTTTGGAAGCACTCTCAGAAGACCTCAGAGGATTTTGAGCCATATAATGGCATGATAAGTTTTGTTTTTAAATATCATTCTGACTATACAAGACAGAAAAGCCTTGCTGCAGTGCAGAAGTGGATAAAAAAAAAAAAAAAAACAGAATTCCTTGATGTTTTCCAGCTGTAATTGGATATGAAGTGTGAGTTGGTAAGGCAGGGTAGACTATGAAGATAGACACCTAGATATTTATTATATGCCCTAGTGGTGGTGTTTTCTAAGATTCGAATTAGAGGTGGAGAGAATTTGGGGAAAAGATTAAGACTTGAATACATGGAATGCTGATGATATCACTTGAGTAAATTGGTCTGTAGGTCAGGTAGGAATTATGGCTTAGCAATATACATTTAGAACTCATCAATCGAGAAATGATATTTGAAGCCATGCAAGTAGAAGAGAGTGTAATGAGAAAGGTAAAGGAAACTTCAAGGGGACCAGGGACAATCTCTTAGTAACAATCCCCTAAAGTCTGCTTAAGAAGGAAAAATCAACAATGGAGCTAAGAATTAGGACATTTTAAGGAGGTAAGAAGGCCAGAAGAGTGGGGTCATAAAACCTACAGGAACACCAGGTTTCATAAAGCAGGAGGAGTTATGTTAAAGCAGATGGTCAGGCTAACCCACTTGCAGATGATAATTTAAAGCCTATTTTAATGTGTGTATATATGTACACATATTTTTAATATATTTATTTAGTGATACTGGGGACTGAATCAAGTGCTTTCACACTGAGCACTAAGCTACATCCCTAGCATTATTTTTTTAAGGCAAGGTCTTAGTAAATTGCTATGATTTCCAGGATGGGCTTAAACTTGCAATTTTTCTGCTTCAGGTTTGTATAGTGTTGGTATTAAATGTCACCAGGTCTAGCTTAAATAATTTATTTTGTAACTGATGCATAAAAACAAAAATTGTACCTATTCATGGAGTACCATGTGATGCTGCTATACATGTGTGCATTGCATAATGTTTAAATCAGATGAAACATTTATTTCCTCAAGCACTTACTGTTTCTTCATAGTGAAAATATTAAAAGTTCTTTCTTCTTCTTTTTTAGAATATACAACACATCATCATTATCTGTGCATACCATCTTACTGTGCACACCAGAACTTCTAACTCCTGACTAACTGTAACTTAGTACTCACTGGTCAACCTTTCAAGGGACTAGAGAGATCAAATGCAAAGGGGTCTCTCTAAAAATACAACAAGAAACAACAACAAAAAACCTGAACCTACTGAAGCTGGGTAAGAGGATCAAAGCAGACTATTATACAAGGATTATAAAAGTGTGTGCACATATATGTATAAATTACAGTATAGCACTGTGAAGTCACAGGTCATAGTTTGCAGCTTCAGTCATCCACAGATTTTTCTGAGTTTCTGGCTTTAGTCGTTCACGGATTTTTCCTTAGAACCTAACTAATAATTGTTCTCAGAAACTGCAAATATCCTCTTCAATTCTTTTTTGGCAGTAGGTTTGCAAGTAGCCAATCCAAGAGTGTTATTCAGCTCTCCTTGCTGCTGATTGGCTGCTTCCCTGTAACTCATCCCTCCCACATCATAACAGGTTTCTGTACCGCATATAGCTAACTCCAGTGTTCTTTGTTTTGTTTTTCTTGTAGTCCCCAAATCCCTAAGATGCCGCCAAAACGCCCTACACTTTCTAAGGCTTTATTAATTTTTTATTAAATTAAATTACATAACTGTATGAGATATAGCATATTTAGGGTTTAAACTAAGGCATTTATAAACATAGGCATTTATAGGCATTTTTCTGACCATATCTGAAATTTGCGATTTTTCACAATTTACCGGTACTCCAGAAACAACCTCCATGAATTTGGGGGAGGTCCGCTGTATATATATAAAAAAGTATGTGTCTGAAATTTTCAATTTTATATATATATATATATATATATATGCTTTATTTATATATTCCCTTTAAAGATGATACTATTGCAAGCATGTTTAAAAGGTGATACAATTAATCCCTAAAGCAATGAGTTAGACATACAGAGAAATAACAAATAGTGAATATTGCCTGAATAGTGGGGGTGACATCCAGTTGGATTTTATTATCAAATGCCTAAACAGTACTTATTAAGCCACCAAATGTTCATTTATATAAAGTTTTCAAAATATAGATGCAGCATATCAGTCAGTACCTAAAAAAGCCCATAAAATAGGGTTAAAACATAATCCACTGTACTGTAATAACATATGCAAATAGTCAAAATTTTAGAACCTTTCCACAATTCCTATAAAATAAATATTTATGAAAGACCATCACAATGCTTAAAGGAGTAGACACCAGAATTAGGCACTAAGAGTTCTATCTCCTAGTAATGTCACTTAGGCAAATTATTTAACATCTTTAATTCTCAATTTGTTTATTTCTAAAATAGTATAATACACGGACTTATACTATCGAAGTTCATGATCACAGTGCTCATTTCAGTGAATAATTATTTCAATGTAAATGAAAATGATAATTCTAGCCTTGAAATACAAAACAGGAGCCAGGAAGAAAGTATTTCAAAATGCGCATACACACATGCACACACATACGTAAGGAGAAGACTGCAGTAGCAGCACAGTGATAAATAGCACTAACTACAATAAAAAAATAACAGTCATAGATGCTTTTAATTCTCAATTCTACAATTTACTCCCTGTAAAACTGTGGAATATTTATGAAACCTTCCGTGCCTCAGTTCTCTCATCTATGAAATGGAATAATGATAGTGCCAATGTTGTGATGGTTAAATATACATTCAAATGGCCTAGACTAGCTAGATGTTCACCAATCGCATTCTTTCTATGTAGGCTCTGGGATGTTTTTGATTTGTTCTCAGTTAATTCAGGGGAATACTGCTGTGTTCCTGCTGTGTATGATTGGAAGCAGTGTGTGCCCCCTTCCACGTCTGCCCATAGGAGGCGTGGCACAGTAGGTGCTCCCTCAGTAGAAGCAGAGTGGGAAAGAGCTAGCGTCCTGATCACCATGTGGAAGAAGCCTCCTGAAGCCCCGAGTAAATATGGCATGGATCAGAGATAAACCTTTCTTGTCTTAAGCCACTGAGATTCAGTGGGTGCTTTTTATAATGCTAATGATACTTTCCCTGAGTAATATCACTACAATTCAGACAGTGGCTACCTAACACAGAGGAAATTATCAACAATCGCTAATGTAAACATTATGTGCTACAAACGTATCAATAAAATACTGATATTAAAAGATTGAAGAGGATATTGGAAAATGGAAAAATATCTCCTGTTTCTGGATAGCCAATTTTCCAGAACCAATAGTGAAAATGGCCATATTTCCAAAACTGTTATATAGATTTAATGCAATGCCAATCAAAATACCAATAACATTCCTTACAGAACTGGAGAAAATAATCCTAAAATTCATATGGAACCGGAAGTAAACTAGAAGAGCAAAAGCAATTCTGGGCAACAAGGGCAAGGCAGGGGGCATCACAATCCCAGACTTCAAGTTATACTACAAAGCTACAGTAATAAAGAGTATGGTGTTGGAAACAAACAAACAAACAAACAAACAGACTTGTGAATCAATGGAACAGAATAGAAGACACGGGAACAACTCCAGGCACACTCAGCTATGTTATCTTTGAGGAAGGGGCCAAATACTTTTGCTGGAGGAAAGAAAGACTCTTTAACAAATGGTGCTGGGAAAATTGGCTATCCATATCCCAAAGACTGAACTTTAACCTGTATCGCTCACCAGGTACTAAACTGAAATCAAAATGGATCAAAGATCTAATCATTAGAATAGAAACATTTAATGTGCTGGAAGAGAAAATATATACGATTCTGTAAGATACAGGTGTAAGCAAATACTTTCTGAACAAAATTCCAGTTGCACTAGAAATAATACCAAGAATCAATAAATGGGATCACATCAAATTAAAAAGTTTCTGTACAGCAAAGGAAATCACCAACAGAACGAAAAGACAACCTACAGAATGGGAAAAAATTTTGCCAGCTACTCCTTAGATGAAGGACTACTATCCAGAATATATAAAGAACTCAAAAATTTTTGGTTCTTTAATTCTGTAAACAAAATTCAACCTTAAAATTAAACACAGAAAATACTATGGTTTTTGGCTGGGCATGGTGGCGCATGTCTGTAATGCCAGCATTTGGGAGGCTGAGGCAGGAGAATCAGCTCAAATTCGAGGCCAGCCTGGGCTATATAGTGAGCTCAAGGCCAGCCTAAACTACACAGTGAGATTCTGGGAAAAAAAAAAAAAAAAGGAGAAGAAGAAAAAAAAAACCTGTTCCTTTTTTTAATGTCTAACATCATTAGCAGATTGTGGTTGTTAAAACAAGGTTCCTATAATATTTAAAAAAGTTAAGAAGACAGTATTTTTAGATAAGTGGTTTTATTGCCTCTAAGCATCTGATTCTCTGCTGTATGTAACAGAACGTAGATTGTTATCAATTTCCTGGCATTCTAGACATTGTTACTAATTCACTCACTTGTTTTCTTTCTCCAGATAGAAGGAATAGTTTTCCATATATATATTTTAAGTCCTGTAAATTATATTGTGTGCATGTATAAGTCTGTTTGCATAATATTTAAATAATACATGTCACTGTAGACATTTAAAAATAAGAAAAAATATTTACCCCATATGGTATCATACAACATCATTCAAAGTACCATATAAATTTTACATAAAAAGCTTGAGCAGAAACACTTAACCAGCTACAGAAATACTTGTATTTTTCCATATGGGAAGAAGTTATCTATATTAAAGCCATTTTATTGTTCATTGCAGAGGGTTATGTGAAGCAGATTGCATTGAATTTTTAAAATTTCCTTTAGAAACCCAAACCTATCATTTTTTCCTGCAGAAATTGCACACAGAGTTAACACTTTCATTGAACCTTATTACAGAAATTGTTTTCTTAACCAGAGCCAACAATTGCAGCTCTCTCTTAATCGCTGACTGACTACAGGGTATATGTTAACATGAGACACACAGAAGCCATAAGGGAAATCACCCCCAGCTGTCCATGACCTTGATATTGAGATATCCCTGTTTCTATATCCTGCCTTGAAGTGTGAGTACATGAGAACGTTCTAGTCCTCGTGTGGTTTTACTCTTAATCACGGAAGCATCTAAGCCAGTAACAGAATCCTCCAGTGATGTTTAGGTAATCATCAACTTCCTCATTAAAAGGATCCCTCCTGGTGTTGTAAGTGTTTCTATTCTTTTTTAGATCATTTTTTCCCAACTGAACACATTGGAAGTATTCTTAGCACAAACAAAAAACATCTTTGGTCATTCTACTTCAAAATTGCTGAATGAAGCAATTTTTATGACATCTCCATACTTCAATATATATTTTTTCCTAATTCTAAAGCAAATTTTAATACCAATGATAGAACAAAAAACAAATCTCAGGTCTAGAATTAGATTTTTTTTTATCATTCTGTCAAATAAATGTCTTACATACTGGAAAAAATTCCCATATTGTTCTCTTTCTTTATGTGGTACTATGGTAATATAGATGATTGGTATCATTGCTTTTAGCTCACCAATATAATGAAGTTATGGTTTGTTTTCATAAGTGACTACCACTCCTTAGATCACCATTAATAAAATATAACTCCATGAAACTGCAAAAGAACTAAAGCACTCTAGTTCTCAATCACTCCTCCTTTGGATCCCAAAATGCGCAAAGAAATATGGCCACTGTAGCCTTCATCCACATATTCAATTTTATTAATTTAGGCTCTGTAAATAAAGTAGCCTCGAGAAAATTATATTCTTAAATTAATTTTACTACTGTATCTAGATGTTTTTGTTGGTTTCCTTTTATAAAAAGAAGGAGGAGGGGGAATCTGGGTATGATGGAACACTCCTGTAATCCAGGATTCTAGGAGGCCGAGGCCGAAAAATCACAAGCCTAGACTAGGCAACTTAGTAACTTAGAAATACCATGTCTCAAAATAAAAAAGGGAAGGAGGAGGTTTCTAGGGATGTAGCACTGTGTAAAGCCCCTGGATGCAATTGACAGCACATTTAAAAAAGGCTAAAAATTAAATGTGGTCATAGTTCAATTCTATGAGAAAGATATAGAAGTGTCCTTTCACATACAGTATATGCTTAATAAACATTCCCAGGCTGTGTTCATTTTGTTTCCCTCAGCAGCTTCCTCCTAACAAGCAAGTCAAACAACATGATGCCTCCCAGCTGGTAGAATCTAGGGAACAAGCATGGTGAGCAGGGCGGTTGCAAAAACCACTGAGTGAGCAGACAAAGGGAGTCATTTGACCAATAATCTTTCAGAAGATAAACCTGAAATAGAAGATATAATGTTCCTTAAATATTGTTTCTTTTATTCCCAATATATCAGGTGTCGGTCCTTAGAGAATTTTTAAAGGGTTTTACCAAAGATGTCTCGTGAAACAGGTATTGTTATAGCAGTTTTGGGAAAGGGCAAAACATGCATCCCAAATGTATGTAGAATTATAATCCTGGAAGGGGTGTGAAATGGACCAACTTCAACTTTTTTTACACATGAGACAATTGGCTATATTCAAGGTCATGAGGAGAGCAAACAGAGACTGCCACAGAACTCAGTTTTCTAGGATCCTGTGTCCATGTTCTTTACTGTGCCATTGTATTTTGTCACTGAATATTTAGATGAACATGACAATATTTTTTTAAAAAATATCTGCACTTTGGCCGAATTGAATAATTTCCAGTAAAGCCTTTAGCTAGGTCATACAACACGTATTTTGAGGCCAATACTTCCTTCCAAATATCCAGTCCCCACAGTACATTGCTTTGCAGATGAAAATATAAATTACACCTTCAGATAGTTCTATCTTTATAATAGAAGACCATTATTTTCAAGATTTTTGAACAAAGACTTGTATTCCTTTTGTGACATAAAAACATTCTAATATTTAGATACTAATATCAAAGCATGTAATTGGAAAAATTATGTTAGAGTCCATGTAGACAAGTCATTTCACTTCATGAATGAAAAAAAGACTATGCTCATGAAAATACGCATGTTTTGCCCATGATCACACAAGTAGCCTATGCTTGATCTATATTCTATGCAATTTGTAGGCCTCCTGGATCCCAACTCAATAATTCTTTCACCATGGAGTGATAAGGTATGTTTTCCCCTACAGTAAAAACATGAGAACAAAACCAAATATAATTGTCCAAGTGAAATTTAATTAAATCTAAATCAATTTTCTAACAGAAGAAATAGATTCAGACATTTGATCTTTGATGCTTAACATACCATGACTTCTCTCAGTATTTTGTTACATTTCTCTGACATGGCTTTTTTGTATGACACTCAGCAGAACTTCTAGAGGTCCCATGATATGCAACATTTTAAGAATGCAAAAAACACACAATCATACAAACACTTATGCACAAACTTAAGGGACTGAAGTTACACACATGCACGCATACATGCTGCAATTTCAAGAATGGAATTTCATTCTATCCTAATTTGATGAGTAAACTGATATTTCTGAGATGAAGTTCTATAAAGAAAAGTTAATGTTTACTTTCAGTTTTGCTTTAGACACTGCCTATGCATTTGGCACAAAATTGTTTTCTGAAAAATAATTATTTAATAAATTTATTTTTAATACATTACTTAAAGAATGAAATTGTACTACATGAAATAAAATTGCTAAGATTTGATTTATATTAACTTTCCTAAAGCGTACTGAGAGAAACATGAGATCTGTTTACAGTATCTTTTAGTTAAGATGCTCCTCAAAAAATTACATAAGTCAATATGTTTCACATTGTATCAACTGTCTTAGAAATTCACAGTGAATTAGTATGTTAGCTCTATGCTAATGGTAGTGATGAGAAAAAAAATTGTTACGTTTTTTAATTAACAAGTTTCTTTATTTTATAACGTATTTTTCTTTTCATCTCTCCAAACTCGGCATAAGATTCTATTTGTTGACAGAGTACATGAGAAATGCTACTGCATATAAAAAAGTTTAATACACTAGAAATTACACCACTGTCAAAAACAGAAAACAACTTAGTTTTATGAAGAGTGTCTCAAATTTTAACTTTCCTCTAATTTCTATAAGACACGGAGAGAATGATTTAAAATAAAATTATTTGAAAGTTTCAGATATTACTCTTTCCTAGTGGTTTCATTCAAATCTACAATAGATAGTTTTGAGTCGGTGCTACATCCTTGCTGTGCTTTACTGACAACAGACCTGTCTTGTGAACACTCTGAATAGCGCACTGAAATTTTATCGTTCATAAAACCTTAGAAAATTGAGGGCTGGGGATTTAGTTCAGTAATTAGAGTGCTTGCCTTGCAAGCACAAGGCCCTGATTTCAAGTCCCAGCACCAAAAAAAAAGAAAATTGAAACTCCTCTTGAAGAAACATAATAATCATATTATCACAGTTTAATACTTTGATGTTAATAGTTAATGACTTATAGGGAAAAAGATAATTCTTTCTAAAAAGCCAGAATGTTTTAAAACAATTTCATTTAAATTTTAAAAGTCAACTTGAACTTCAGGAGTGGAAAAGTTAATCCATATTATTTTATTAATATTATTTAAAGATCTTGGAAAAGCTGCAAATTTCTAATACCTCTGGAAATTACCTTTCTTATCTTCAGTGATACAGAAGCTTGGATTTTTGTATTTTAACTATTGCCAGATCCCCAATAAATTCTTTCATGGTTCTGTATTTTAAATGTTATCAAATTATTTGGGGTTTTATCTGGTTAGAACCTCGTAAAATGTCTTTACATGGATCACAGTACTTTTTCAAAGCTTTCTATCAGGTTCTTTTCCTTAAAGTGTGGGCTGGAAGACTGAGTTCTTTGAAGCAAAAGACAACTGTATAAATCTGGCATGATATAAAGAGCCGTACTGAGCTAGTACCAGCTCAGTAAAGGACAGACAGCATCTCTACAGCTCAACAGTCTAGGGCCTACATCTTCAGTCTCAAAATGTTTTGTATAATTTAGATATTCATCCATCTACTTTTTAATACAAATGGAACTACAGGAAAAATCTAATGGCTTTTAATGAAAGGTCTTATAAAGTACCCCAATCGTGGCATGTGAATATTGATACTGAGTTGTACAAGCATCTGGTACTGTATACATCATGACTCTCAAAAGCTTTTTTTTAATTCTTTATAGAGATAGTTTGCAATTTATAATGGGATTTGCTTATTTTAAGTCAATTGTATTGAACATTTCAAAGAGAAAATTAAAAACTCAAAGTAGGTAAAACTTAGTGGTTTTGTACTTTTGCATTTAGGTATTCATTACAACGGAAGACCCATGGCTTATGAAATATTTTAAAACTTAAAATAACACCATTTTAAATGTACAATTCTGTGATTATTTCTCAGAATATTATTCTTTTTTCTATTAGTAAGAAGATAACTTGGGGTAGTCTTTCTGAAAAAGCCTCAAATATTAAAATCTAACCATGAATTTTTTCGGTTGGGGTGAGTGACATGCTATCATTCATACTTCAGGAAACTGTAGATGCTGCCCAGTCATTGATAAAGTGAGGCCTCAAAAGCAATGAAGTCTCTGAATGACTATTTATAATTACCATGCACAGATTTATAATACTTATACTTTCTTATGCTTGCTTTCTGAGTCTCTGTTTTTTGTAATATGAAGTTCTTCCACCCTGTCACTGAAGGTTGATACTATCCACTGCAGTCTCCATCGTGCAAGACAATTCTATGGGTGGCCTTCAGCTGACCTAGTTCTCTTCATTGTTCTTGCTTTTATTTCTCAAAAATAACTAGAATGTGCCAGGAATATAACATCCTCGGGGAGGAACAGACTGGTCAGACAAGCCCAGATTCTTTTCCAGCCCCCTCGCAGAAATAGGATGTTTTTCAGTGCATTAGCCTGACACTTCGTAAGCCCTGGTATATAAAACCCAGGGTGGACTGCCATTTAGGGTTCCCATGCTGTGGAGCAAGAAGGAGTATCACACAAGAGAGTGTACATAAGAAACACAGGAAGGCAGAATTGCGTGTGTTTAATCAACAAATAATATTTTATTAAGACTCTGAGCTTCAGCTTCAAATCTGTTGATTAACACAATAAGAAAGGTACAGAAGGAAAAAACAACAACTTTGCCTCTCATGTCCAGCCTATACGAAAGAAGAGAGGCTTCACATTAATCTCCAGAAAATTACGGCACACGTCCCACAAACCAGTTTATTGCACAGCTGATCGTAATACTACTGGATCATTTTTAAAATTTCTAGTGCAGCAGAAATTTTATTTCAGACACATAGATTCATGTCAGATAACTCTAATGAGCAGATTTATTTTAAAATTGTTGTTTATGACCTAAAATAAGAATATCCAGCACATTTATTAACTATGAAATTCCTCACCCCTTTTGGATGGGAATTAGATTGGTACAAAAAAACTTCCTGTGAACAATGAAAAACATGTATCTTGTAGGTGGATGCCCATGAATATAAGAGAATTTCCCACTAATTTTGCAAAGGGGGCCTGATCAATGATTGTGTCCATTTTTTGATAAGAACCATATTGAAGTATCAATATTACAGATGGATCTACTATGTATTTTTGTTCCATTTTGAATTGTTTATTTATTTGCTGTTTATGTTGAAATTTAAAGGACATGAACAGATTATGTTTTAGAAAAATTGAACGTAAAAAAAAATACCCAGCAGTGTGTATGTAATCTGAATCATTTAGAAGTGGAACTAGCGGGAAAGGATCAAAGGTAAGAGAAAGTAAAGGATTATGACTGCTCAAACGCTGCCCTCCAACCACAGATAGGCTGTAAGGCATATCAGACCAATATTTTAATTCCCATCCACCCCAAAATACAATGGGGTAACAGTTTTAAAGTAAAATATGTGAAGCATAGGAAAAGTACTAAGTATTTTTGTGGGAAAATTTTTAATGACATGCTTCTAGGAAAAACACACACACATGATAAATTATAATGTGTTCACAATATTTTGGAATAAACTGTCAGAACAAAATAGTGTTTTATGAGAGCACTGTACATATAATTATTAGGGTTAGCACAATGTTTTATGTAAGTCTAGACCAGGGGTGGTGAACCTATGGCAGGCATGATGCAGTGGCTGTTTGTATCATTGAACACTCTTAAAATTTTAGAGGGAACATTTTGAAAAGCAAAGTATTGCACTGAAAACACATGTAGAGAATATGAAGGTAAATGCTACCATCTCAGTATGTGTATCCCCCTCAAATTCATATACCGAAATTTAATCCCCAACGTTGCAATATGAAGAAGGGAGGCAGGCAGGTAGTGATTAATGCATAAATAAGACCAATGGCCTTATAAAGGCATCCCTAGAGAGCTTGTTTGCCCCCTTTTCCATTTGAGAACACAGTGAAAAGACTCTACTGACACTTTATCTTGAACATCTCAGAGTCTAGAACTGTACGAAAGAAATTTCTGGTGTTTATCAGCCACCAAGTTCACAGTGATTTTTTTTAAAGCAGCCCAAGTGAACTAAATATTAACTTCATTTTAGCATCAAGTAGTAAAATAGTCTCAAAGCCAGAGATCAGATAAAACCAGTACTTTAAACAACAGCAGATATCCAATATAACTACTTTTTGGAATAAATTAATCTATACTAAACTATGGAATATTGAAAATTCAGAATTGGTTTGAAAATGTACATTCTATCAGTAAGAATGTTACTTCAGGTTTCCAAAAGGCAAAGATATGTTTGTCAAATGAGGATGAAGTAATCACCACAAAAAGGAACAAAGGACTGAACACATAATCAAAGAAGCTACCAAGTAGAGCACTGTGTCTTCGTACTGAGAGATTGAATATTTATACTTCTCTACCTTACTTAATAGTGCACGTGCCCCAGCCAACTGTTCTACAAACACACACACACACACACACACACACACACACACACACACACACACACACTCATTCACTCACACACAAAGGGTTTGATTCAATTCTTTTTTTTTTTTGATTCAATTCTTCATTTCTTTTTTTCAACGAAGGCTGATTTTAAGAATTGGTTGATATTGCTAATCATACATGTCTAAATTATACTTGTTAAATGTTTAGGTAACTTAGTACATTCAAATGCCCTAGAAAAAAGTCAAAATTTATCATGGATTCGCAGTCAAGAAACTGTTGGTTGTATATGTTTTTCCATATATGCTATCTTAGTCACTTTTCCATCAGTGGACACAACTTAAAAAAGAGAGGTTTACTTTGTATTTTTTTCTTTTTCTTTTCTTTTCTTCTATTTCTGAGAACATGTATTGGTACATTGTATAAATAGTGATCACATTCATCATAGTTAATTTGTACCTGTACATGATACATCTTGGTTCTCCCTGTTCTTCCCCACCCCTCCCTTCCACTGCCCCTCCCTTCACTATTTACAGTAGCTTTATTTACATTTTTCTCCTTTTCTTTCCTTGTTCCTTTCCTTCAGGTTAGAAGACACAGAAACAACTCCAAACACATTCAAATACCTCATCTTCAGAAAAGGAGCAAAAAAACCCTCACTGGAAGAAAGATAGCCTCTTTAACAAACGGTGCTGGAAAAATCGGCTTGCCACATGCCAAAAACTAAAACTAGATACATGTCTCTCACTATGTACTAAACTAAAATTGAAGTAGATCAGAGCTCTAAACATTAAAACAGAAACACCAAATCTACTGGAAGATAGAATAGGAAGAACTCTTGAAGATAAAGAGATAGGGAAAAAAATTTATGAACAAAACTCAGACACACAGGAAACAGCACAAAGGATCAGCACTTGGGATCACATCCTATTAAAAAGTTTTTGCACAGCAAAAGAAATCACCAAAAGACTGGCACGAAAACCCACAGAGTGTGAAAAAAAATTTTACCAAACATTCCTCAGACAAAGGTCTAACATCTAGAATATATAAAGAACTCAAAATATCAGACCCCCCCAAATTTAGAGACCCAAGCCAAAAATGGGCATCTGTAATGAATAGACACTTCTCAGATGAAGAAATACAAATGGCAAACAAATATATGAAAAAGTGTTCAATATCACTGGTCATTTGAGAGATGCAAATTAAAACAACGCTAAGATTTCATCTCACTCCAGAAAGAATGGCTATCATCAAGAAATCAACCAATAACAAATGCTGGTGGGGCTGCGGGAAAAAAGGAACCCTCCTCCACTGTTGATGGGAATGTAGGCTGGTGCAACCATTGCGGAAATCAGTGTGGAGATTCCTCAAAAAACTACAACCAGAGGTGCCATTTGACTCAGCCATTCCTCTGCTTGGTATCTTCTCAGAAGAATTAAAAACATCGTACCACAGTGATATATGCATAACCATGTTTATAGCAACACAGTTAGTAATAGCTTAGTCTTGGAAACAATCCAAATGCCCAACAACTAATGAATGGCTAAATAAGATGTGGTTTTTCTACACAATGGAGTATTACTCTGCCATAAAAAAGATAAACCTGAGATATTTATAGGTAAATGGATGCACTTTGGGAACTTACACTTAAGTAAAATAAATCAAACTCTCATGAGTACATATCAAATTGTTTCTCTGGTATGAGAAACCATAAGCATAAATAAGGACAAAAAAGTATAATAGATACTAAATGAAAGAAAGATAATATTCAATAGGGAGAAGAATATGAAAGGCAGGAGGGGGGAAAGAAGGAAAGGAAAAGGAGAGGTTTACTTTGGTTCCCATTTTCAGTCCATGCTCAGCAGGCTCCAAAGCCAGAAGCAGTAGATGGAAGGCTCTGGGCAGAGGACCACTGCTCACATCATGGCAGCCAGGAAGCAGATAGAGAAGTGGGGATCCGGAAAGGGGTACATACTGCTCCAGGTCATGACCTCAGTAACTTCTCTTTGTACCGGGGCCCACCTCCCAATAGCACCTTCAGCTACAGATTCATCAGTAGATTAATCCAGTGGTGAGTACGGCGACTCCATAATCCAATCCCTTCCAAAATCCCCACCGATGACCCAATGAGGCCTCTTGAGAATATTCGCAAACTGTAACATGGGAAGTAATACTTACATTAAAAAATACACGTGTACATTTTTATTTCTGTGTTCTATCTTCAGACTATATCTAGACAAGTACTTTTTGAAATATTTCCAACACGCTAAACCTCTCTCATCATTTTTAATTTTCCAACTCTTCTCAGACTGTTACTTAGACTCCCTAATTCACCATCAGGCATTTAGAAACAGTCCCACTACAGTGAACTGACTTCAGCACCATTCTGTGATATTTTTCTGATATACTACCAGACTATTCCATACTAGGGGAGTGGAAGCCAGAAAAATACATAAAACCCTCCCAATCTTAAGCCAGTTTACTTTGTGACTTTGTTTCAAAAGGCTCTTTAAAACAGTCCACAACTGGAAATATATTCACTAAATGATTTCTCCTAATTACGGGTTTTAAATTGCAATAGAATCTTCTACAATAAAGTGTTAGGAAAATAAAATATAAAAAACAAAAACAGTACACTATTTTGGAGATGTTAATGTACTTATGATCCTTTATCTCTGATTATGATATTATCCAGAAGTATCGAGGATTATATACATTGCCAACATTTTAGATGCTATGCCCCAGTGCAAAGGAAATGTCTTTTCCATACAAAACCACTACATTCAGATAGGCTGAGCCATATTTCCAGATACCCTTTACCGCCACTCCACTCCGGCTTTGCGTTAAAACAAAATTTACTTAAAGGCCCCACAAATAATAGCTCTCCAGTGTCCAATTATTGCTCAAAATTCAAGGAAATGTCTACTTATGGAAAGGCATAGAGCCAATCACAAGTTTAAGCAATGGTCTTTGAAAACTCAGTCCTACATTTTGATAGTTTTCTTACTAAAACAAAAAAACTTTCAGCATGACACTACACACAGATTAAAAAGTCACGGCACTGTGTGCAAAAAACCTCACTGTCATAAGCAAAAGGTACAATTAACTGTGATCTGGAAGCTTGTGTAATTGCCTGTAAGTTTGTGTAGTTTTGGATAAATTTTAATAAAAATCTAGAAAAATATAAGAAGTACGCCATGACAATATCTTCTTGACATAAAAGTCAATGTAAATGCATATATGTGACGTATATGTATACATGCAATTATTACTAAGTGATAATGTATTCTTGGGATATGTGTACAAGTAAACCTATGGAACTGGCTTCTGGTCCCTGAAAAATGGAAAACTAGCTTACATTACTGCCTTTGGGTTTGAAAATCAATTATAGAGATATGCCAATAACTCAAAACCAAGAAGGTATGAATTTGAGGAACTAATAAGAAAAACTGTGAAAAACCACCTAAAAACCACAGCTCAATTTTGAACTTCAGATTTTAAAATGTGTGTATGTACAAGCTTTGCCCCAAAATAATGCCAAAGATAAACAAATAAATTATCATAAAAATATACAATCATAGAGACTTAAACAAAAACTCACTAAATGGTAGCACAATGGCTAAATAACGTAATTCATATATTTGACCTAGTTTCTGTATGACCTAATATTGAAAAATACATACAGGATACAAAATATAATTGAATATATGCTGCATTACAATGCACATATCAAAAAAGAAATGATAAATATATTCAAATCACACACAAGTATTCTCTAACCATCAAGAAATTCAATGACAAAGCAAAATAAAGCAACAAAAAGATAATCAGAAAATCCCCACACAATTGGAAATTAAGTGAGGCAGGTCTTCTGGTGAAAGCTTCAGTTAACAGTCTCTCTGCTCTACTTTTAATTACATACTATAATTTTATATATACATTCATTCAACTCAGTTAAATACACACATCTAAAACATTTTTCTCTTTGACCAATTTGTTAGTTTGATGTTTGTTATTTAATTACGAAATAACATGGGGGTTGTTCGCATATTTCTCCTCCTTACTTATTATTCAATTCAGTTATCATCTGTGTACATCCTTTATATTGTTTGTTCTTTTTTTAAGTTTTATATTTGCTTCATGGATCTACAACATGATCTATCTTTGATTTCATGTATTTTCTTTTATCCTATTCCCTGTTTTTATTTTAGATTAATTGAACAATACTTATGAGACCTTTTTATTACTTTTAAGGATTTTGCATTCTTTTAAAAAATTAGTGGTTGATTCAGTGTTTATGACATAGATATTAATTAGAATCCACCTTGAAATAATACTTATACTGTTTCACATGTAGTATAAGGATCTACGGAAATCTTAAACCTATCTTATACAATGTGCCTCCAGTAGTAAATTACTTCAGTATGTGTCTGAAAGTCTCTTTTTTCCATTTCTGAAAACTATTTTCCCCTTGGCATAGAATTCTGGGTCAATGGCATATGTATTTTATTTTAAAATTTCAGGACTTTATAAATGCTACTTTGTTGCCTTCTAATTTGCATATTTTCTAAGGGAAAGTCAAGTATTTCAAATAACACATGCACCAATGGGCCAACAACTGAATATTTAGTTGATGATGTATGAATCCTAGCTAACTATATGAGAAAACAAAACTAGATTGCAATCCCATACAATATGAAAAGTATACTACCAAGGAACCAAAGACTTAATTTTGAAAGATAAAACCATGAAGTTAACAGAGTTTAATAAAAGTTAACAGAGATGAATTACTTATGTTATAATATCTGATGGAGGATTTGTGTCAAGAAAAGAAAATGATTAATAAAGTTAGTAGGCCAGTTTATTAATGCAAAAAACAATTTATAAAACCAACAAAGGTTGAATATTCTAGAATATACAAAGGACATTTGCTAATCTACGATAAAAATATAGCAAACCGAAAGAAGGAAACCAGTGGGTAAAAGATGTGAAACTTCACTTCACAGAGAGAAGAGTCAAAGGATGGTCTTTATGAAAAAGATATATTCATTTACAATTATTATTATAGTGGCAAATTTTAGAAATTAGATAACACCAAGTGCCACCTGGGAAGGGAGTATGTGACAAATTTCATGGATTTCTGGTAAGAGTTTAAATTAATCTAGCCATTCTGAAGAGTAATGGGAAGGTATTAAGTTGAATTCAATGTCTGTATATGCTGTGATCTAGATAATTATGTCTTAGATGCAATCCCTGAGCAATTCTTGTACAAATATAGGAAGATAATTATTCATTATAGAGTTGTTTTTAGTACCAGTGACTTGAATGCAATTCACATGTCCAGCACTGAAGGAATGGACAATAAAATGAAGCACATGAACACTGTGTAATAATGTGCAGCAGTTAATAAAAAAGCAGACATGATCACATCTTTAAAACATGGTGCTGAATGTAAAAAACACTGAATTTATAACGTGTTTTATGTAAATTTTTATGCACATTAACCAGAAGCACATGCAAATAAAGTATGCATGCCCAGTATATAAGAATGATTATTTACAGTGAGAAGAATGTAAGTAGAGAAGGGTTAAAAGAAAATAAATGAAGGAAATTTAAAAAAAAGAGAGTGGAATGAAGGGGTCTTGCATACAGAACTCTGATAACAAGGTCCCAAGAACTTGGGATAGTGATTAAACTATTACTTTATCTCTAGGAAAAATAAAAAATGAATTGATAAATATTTAATTAAGTAATCAAAGAGAGAGCAATACATCTATTGAGTAATGGTATACAGGTAGAGTGATAAATAAATGAAAGGCAGGAATAGAAGAAGGGAGACATATTGGATAGATATATAGTAGTTAGAGAATCAGCAGGATAGACAGATATAAAGACAAGTAAATAAAAAGGATACAAAAGTCTTCCTTGAAAAATGCAATGATTTTCTTGTATTATACCCTATATTCAACAAATTAACTCCAGTGGTTTGCTGCTGCTTTTGTCTATAAATTGCTAGCATAAACTCTTCCTGACATAAATACCAGTATTTTTCAAGAAGAGCCTGGATTTTATAAAAATAAAGAAAACAATAAATAATCCAATAATTTGAACCTATTTATTATCTATTATGATGCTTTCCAAAGTTCACTGAAATAAAAGGCTGTATTTTCACATTACCAACATACTGTTTATAACCAATTTACTTATAATAGTAGATTATTTTCATACCTCTTAGAAGTTACTTTTTCTTATATTGCCATTATTCTTTACCTTTGTCATATACGTTTGTAATTACTAAATATTAGCACTATGAGTGCCTAATACATTTTCATGTTGTATGCATATGGTATTATCTATGCAGACGATATGGAAAGTTCAATTTACAAATAAAATTCCTTTTCCTCCTAATATCAAAGCCCCAAGTTTGACAAAAAGTGTTCTTGGATTACCCTGGTGAGATTGTTCTAACAATGACTGTTCTGATTAACGTCATTTCTATTTTCTTTCATTGTACTTTGTATCACATTTCTACTGACAAAAAAAAAAAAAGATGCAACTTGAGCTGCATGTCTGTCTTGTTAAATAAGATTATTCAATGGTGTAGTTAATCTTGAGTCATCACAAGTCCTCAAATAGAGTGAGGTAATATATTCTACCCTCACCAGCGCAGTTTCTTTTATCTCACTTTTTCCAAAGAGAAAAGGCTTATGCTTTGGGAGAGGCAGAAGGTCTTGGGTCATGACCCTGAAGGACTAGGATCACAGTGGAGACCGGCGGGTTTATTTACGTGAATGTGAAATCCCATCTGTGCAGGTCACTGGCAGCATTGAGGGAGACAGGAGCACAGAGTTTGTGCAGGGACTCCACTTTTTACTTCATCCAAGCGGGGGAGAAAGGAGTCACCATCATGATCAATGTTACATGTGAAATCTTTGGCATTTGTTGGTATTTGAATAATCTTTTCACTGTGCGGAGGCTCTTTCTTGGACCAGCAGACAGGCTTTCAATTGTCATGTCACCTCCCTTCAAATCTCTTTCAAACTTCTACAGACACAGCCAGCATCCTGTCTCCTATCATCCTCCACTCCCCTTTCCATACCTTTATTCTTGATGAAAGCTACTTTAAGGCTTTCCTTGTCAAGGGACAGTGCTTTCAGGGAAAACACATTGGGCTGTATATGCATTTGATCAAAAACATTTGGAATGTGCACAAAAGCAGCCACGTCAGGAGAAGAAAAGGACAGCTGCACAGAGATGTCATAGCTATAAAAGAGCTAGTTGTAAAAGCTTTGGAGAACTAAGCAGCTAAGTTAAACAAAACACAATTAAGGCTATCCTGTCCTCTTTCCCATTCCTTTCTATACATGCATATTAAACTTACTAATTAGCATCACATTGTTTTCCTAAATTCTGATTTCACTTCATTTTCTTGGTGGTTCTGCTTTCATATCTGCTGACATAGGGAAAAAACTATCTTTATACTTACATCACTTTCCAAAATATTTTACCAATCACTTTTCTAAAGATGTGCTTTTCTACTAAGAATAAATATAGGAAAATATATGTTATATACCATAACATACTATTCACTTTCAAATAATTCATCGATTAAATAAAATCATTTTATATGCCTTAATGGCACACTTTGCCATAATTTTAATGTATACAGAAGCCTATGATTTTCAGGAAAAGTCGGCCAATATTTTCAAGGATTAAAATAAGCAAACAAAATAATAGTAGCTAAGATAATTTGTCCATGAGATGCTTGAAAGTTATGTTAGGTTTTCTACCATTGGATCTTGATTACTGATAGGAAACAGTGGCATTGGGCTCTGTAGCCTTCAGATTCCAAGGCAAGCATGAAACACAAAAGTCTGGACAAAATATCATCACTCAAGTAAACCAAAACAAATACCAGTGTGCCAGATAAGATGTGATCTAATAAACATTCATCAACAAGGAAAATTCCAGGACCTTCTATAATAGTGTTAAAAGGAAAAATGTAGACAAAATGAATTTAGCAGAGTTTATATGACCAAAGAAATGAATCATGAATTCGGCAGCAGTCCACACAGAAAATGATTCTGAATGCCTTGCCTCACAACATGTACAAGCTGTATTTACAACCAGAGGACAGGAAATGATGCAAATGACCCGATGGGCTGCACTCCACGTTTGACGTATATGGTTATGTTTGGGACTTCCAGGCTCTGATTGGCTGGATGTTCAGCTGTTGTGATTGGCTGAGACTTGGCTATTTGTCACAATAACATACTTTCAGGTTGTGATATACCTGATGCCCACAAATTAAGGAAGACAGTTTCGATTGGCTCACAGTCCCCAGTGGGTTTGGTCCAAAATTGGCTGCTTCAAGTCAGAAACAGCATGGTGGAAGATAGAGCAGAGGAAAGCTGTTCATTCCATGGCAGCTAGGAAGGAAGGAGGGGGGGGGGGGAGAATGAGAGAGAGAGAGAGAATGAGAGAGAGAGCTTGACCAGGGTCAAGAACCCATGCTTCCAGATACACCTCCAGTGGCCTCACTCATTAAAAACACATTCACCCATGAACTCATCAATGGATAAATCCATGATGAGTATAATGTTCCCCTGATCTAATCATCTTCTAAACGCATGAGACTTTAGGTGACATTTTAGATCTAAATTGTAACAATTACAATTCACCACATACAGAGAAACCTTCACACCAAAGGTAAAATATAGAGAGTAATATTTGCCTCTGATAATTAGCATGTAACATTTACACATATAATCATTTTTGCTATAGTTTTCATTACTATTTTTGAATATGGATGAATACACATTCTAATCAAGTATATTGTTGAAAATATTAAGGTAAATGTTTATGTTTTGTTACAACAAATATTAACTTTTTTGACACTTGGTGAGCATTGATTTACCTTCTTTGATTCAATATTTACAGATATTTTTATTTTGCTTTCGGTGTGTGCACAACATAAATTATCTTCTCCATTTTCAGTACTAAAGTAAGAAAACAGCTGCACAATAGTGTATACAATTAACCTCCATTAATGAATGTAAAAACTTATTGTTTCCAACAATATTAGAAAGGTAATACTTTTTCCTTCTGTAGCTGACAAATATTTTAGAGGGTTTTAACAAGATCTATAATTAAATATTCAAAAGATTTCAATTATGTGAATAGTTCAAGGAATTAGGAATTTAGATTAACCAGTTGTAACTTATTTAAATGCTTTTTATTGAAACACTTAAAATCACAATTACCTTCTCTCATATTGGAGTAAGTACAGTCTAGTAATCACAGGTGATTTTCCTAGTAGCAGCTTCCCCCATTTAGAATCATGTAGTCTGTAGAGTGTCTCAGGATTATCATAGGCACATTGAACATTCTTGCTTAACAATATGGGCTCGTGTATGTACACTGAGTCCTGAACAACATACCAAACAAATCTTTGTTGCATTCTTTTTTTCAAATATTGCATATCTCTCATAAGGAAGAATGTGTAGATATACACACACTTTAATAAACACGTAAGATTTCTTATCCATATTTATACACAGAGATAATTTGTCTGCTGATGAACTGGTTGCTAGATTAACAAAGGATTCGCATTTGTACATATTCTGTTTGCACGCTATGTCTCATAATCTTTTTTACACCATCTAAAATTGTTAACAGATTTTTACTAATTACATTCTAGTGATAGAATTCTGAGCACTGTAACAGACGTTTTAGGAAACAGTCAATTTCATATCAGAACTAGATAATGTTCCCTGAAACTAATAATAATTAATATAATAAGATATGATATTTTTTCATTTTATATTTTAAAAATCTAAAGCTAAAAATAGCTGGCAAGTTTTAGTTGATGGTCAGTTCTCTGATATGTATAGGTTAGATTAAGTAACCACTGTATTCATGATCATTTTATTGCTTTTGTAGCCCACATTTTTAATTATTTGTAGTTTAAACTGTTGAGCAGTGTTATAAAAATTTACTTAGTGACATGACTTGCATCAAATGAAAAAAATTTTAAAGTATTTATGAACTTATATATGTATATGTTTGTATATGTTTTGTTCATAATACTTATTTATAATTACTTCTTTGTTTAACAAAGAAAATAATTATCTTGTATGGACTATCCAACTGGTGACATGAATCTTTTTGGTTTTGTTTGTTTCTTTTAGTGAGTACTAGGGTTCAAACCTAGGGCCTTCACACTGAGCCATTTTTATTTTTTATTTTGATAGAGGGTCTCACTAAACCCCCAAGTTGCCCAGGGGGGTCTTTAAATTGCTATTCTCCTTCCTCAACCTCCCAGAGTGCTTGGATTACAGGTATGTATTTCCATGCCCAGCTTTGATTTAAATTTTTAACAGCTTGAAAACTGCACTAATAAAAATCAGGACTACACCAAGAAACCTGTGAATGTCACCCCTACCCAAAGGATACCTTTAGTAGATGTCAACAGGCAGTTGCCACAGTCTCCCACTGAGCATACACCCTGCCTAAGACTCTGTCTCAACACTTCCACAGTAAAGTCTCTGTCAATTGTAGGCAGTGGTCATCTAAGATAAAAGGTCTTCTAAGATGGGGTATTATGATGAGGGGCACCTTCCTAAATTCATACATTTATCTGTTTTCACATATCTTCATTCTTGCTTTCACCATGCCAGGTATCTTGCAGTTGTGTATCTGAATACCTCATTTTCAATACTCTTATTGTAAAAATAGCATATTATGTAGAAACCCTTTAAAGGATTTTTACCACATTGGTTTATTAATCAGTCAGTCTTCTGTCTCATCAACTACACAATAAGCCTTAAAAGTACAGAGAATATTCTAGTCACCTTTCAATCCCAAGTAAATAATTTAATAAAAGGAGCACAGGAGGTACATATTAGAGAACGACTGAACATGTGAAAAGGTTAATGACTCAATGACAACTAATTCTTTTAAATGTATATAGTGGCCCCAAATTAATAATGTCCAATTAATTAAAAGAACTTAAAATGTATTTGACTAATTAATAATATGTTAACAAACTGCATAACTAGTAAAATGATAATGTACATATAAGTTATTTTATCCTTTGCTTCTGTAAGAAAGTCTATATTTTGACTACAAAAGTTATAAACTGTTGGGCCAGTTTAAACAACAAAATTGATATATATGCAAAGTAATATTCTCTGCTCCCATCTAACTTTTCCAAGGTTACTACTGTTCAGTTCAGTGTAAGATTCCATAGATATGTATTATCTTTTAATTCAACTCAGTTAAATCTTTTCTTTCATTGCATTGCAGCTCTATTACCAGAGGACATCTTTATCTAGAGAAATCACCTTCTTTGTAATGGTTAATGTGAAGAAGAATCACAATATCTCAGCCACTACTTGGTGAATAAAAGCACCAAGACTTTCCTTGAAATTTCATAATTTCTCTTTGGTATATTACAGTCTTATACCATACTTCCTACCAGTACAAAAATGCATTTGTCAGTTTTTTTCTTGAAAAAGATACAAGTGTTTATAACTTAGCTTCATTACTTGTGTTTTTTGTTCAGAATATGTTTTTCCTCAAACGTTTTTTAACTCTTTTGCTATTCCATGGGAAATGTGTAAAAGTAGAAATAATGGGTACTCTAGGTCAATGAAATCCTGTTATATACAACAACATAAAAATGGAACAGTTAAAACAAATGAAAGGGCTGGGGATTTAGCTCAGTGATTAGAGTGGTTGCCTTGCAAGCACAAGGGCCTGAGTTCGATCCCCGGCACCACCAAAAAAAAAAAAAAACAAAAACAAACAAACAAACAAACAAAAAAAAAAAAAAACAAATGAAATACTGCACAGCCAAATTAACCTTGTTTTCAGGAATATTATAAAACTTTTACCAGTAGCTAGAAATACCTGCTACAAGGTATATCTGTTTTAAATATGGAGAAATTTGCCAAAGGTACAAAACATTAAGAAACCATATACTGTTGAATATCAAATAAGGTTTGGTTCAAGAAATTGTGCACGATTGAAGAGGTCAGATATGAATATTGTGACAAAAACCTCAGGCACACCAATGTGAATGGGACAGAATTAGTCTGGCAAGAAATTGTGTAACAAATTGCTGGAGGGCAGATAATCATGGCTGGCATTACTATTTCACTCACCATGTGCTAATTTGATATTTCATTAGTGCCTTAGTATTTTACACAGTGACATTACCAATATATTAACATTTCATAGATTGATATGAATACAGATATTTTATACCACACTAAAATCTCACTTTATCACAAGTTACTATCTAGTAACATGCTGAAAAAAATATCCAATGCCATTGTCAGCCTTCTCATACAATTGTTTATTTGTGTTGATACAACACAGTCCTACGAAGAGATTCCAAAAATCCTATCAGCTAGCACAAATAATCACAGACTCACAGAATGCATAACAATCTTTTGCAATATTGTGAAATAAACCTTAAACTCTACGCTAACAGTTATACATTCATGCAAAAAGTAACAGGCTTTTTCAAAAAACATGTCCTAAAGAACTCTGTCACTTTCACAGTTTCCAAGAATTGCAGGTGGCCAAGTTTCACTAGAAGTTAATTGAAAATCTATTAATTGGGTAAGCATTGTGTGAAGAAAAAGCAAACAAAAACAAATCTTTTAACATGTTACAGAGAAGAATTTGATGAGAGAAAAGCTGCTTCATACATTTTTAAGAATTAAGTTAAAAATTATCTCCTTTAACTCGATGAATATATCACTAATGATTTTATAATCTCAGTAAAAACACACCTTACAAATCTGCTTCTTTATTTCATCTTTAATTTGAGAAAAAGCCAAAGAAAATCTACAAGTGGAGAACTAAAGATGTGAGTTTATTTTTCCACTTTTTTTCCAGTTTGGGGTTCTAATTTAGCAAAGGAAATACCAGAAAACTAAAGCCATGGAATATCCAGAAAATTGTGTTCACAAATTATGTGTGTGTGTATAGGGGGACAAATTAGATAGGCATTCTTTGTACTTTCAATGCAGTATTTTTGAAAACATATTTCTCTAAAAATAAAGCTTATTAAAATATATTTAAATTCATGCCCTTACTATTTTTAATTACACAAGTCATGGAAACATGTTTAAGTCCTCCTAAATGTTCTGAAAAGATTTCACAGGAGGCATGCAAACTCCTAATCATTCATTGGCAAGTGTTATCTATATCCCACATCATTCCAAACTGGAAATTTATAGGGGGCACAGTGTGAAGGAGACTAATGTTATCTGCACCCTTGAATGTCTTTAGATCTATTCTAGCACCTCTCTCAGCCTCTTAGACAGATTAATCAACTGTCTGAATCACTGGGATAGCTAAGGAATCAAACTTTCTTGAAATCATAGGAGTTTCTGTAATTTCATGATGGAATGGACTAGCCTTCACACAAAATGCCTCCATACTGTCAGACATTCCAAGGGATAGATAGTGTTTTACACCATTTATGGGCCTCTCTACAGTGGCAGCACTTCAAATAAATATTAGGTGTGATCAAAATATGTGGTGAATGTTAAATTTTTTTAAAAAATATATTACAGTAAAAGACACATTGCCATTAATTGAAAGCTTATCCCATTGTTCTTTCTGAAGCAGTACTACAAATCCTCTTTTGTGACTGTCTTCAGTTGCTCTGTTGTGACTGACTCAGTGTCTTGAACTAATTCAAATGTCACTTTGACTTTCATGGTCATTTTGACTTTGAAGAAAAGCCAGAAATTGCACAGTACCAGATCCTGTGAATACAATGGATGAGAACACAGCATAATATTTTTATTTGACGGAATCACTATACCAGTAGCAATGTGTGACATGGAGCACTTTCACGATAAAGGATGAAATTATTTGCCCAACTGCTCAGGTCACTTTCTCTATATATTATTTCTCAAAGCTCTAATAAGGCTTTATAATGTTTGGAGTTGATGCTGGTGTTCCTGGGTATAAACTCAGGTCACACAATTCCATCAAGTTCAGCAAACAGAATCAACATCACCTTGGTGTTGAATCTTGGTTAATATTCTTTTGTTTTCACAGAAGAATTAGGTGACTTCCATTGAGAACTCTGAAACTTGGTCAGGATCATAAACATAGACCCAGGTTTCATGTCCTGTCATGCCATGTCTATAAAATCTGGTGTCTTAGTCACATTCTCTTGCTGGGAAACAACATTTGACACTCACAATATAAAGGAAGAGATGTTAATTTCCGCTTAAGTTTCAAGATTTCAGTCTTTGCATGGTTGGCTGCAGGACTGGGCAGACGAATGCTGCTCATGTCATAGCAGCCTGAAAGCAGAAAGAGAAGAAAAGAGACAGGGAAGGAAATACATCCTTCCAGGTGACACTTCCAGTTGCCCACCTTCTTCTGGCCAGACCCCACCTCCTAGAAGCAAGTTCAGTGTAGTGCGCCCATGGTCTAATCATCTTCCAAAAGCCCCCTTCTGAGTGCATGAGGCTCTTCGGGGTCATCTAGGTATAAATCGTAACAGCTAGAAAGGGAAGCAGCAGGCCATGCAACTCCAATGAAATGGACAGAATTTCATACTAATGTGCTTTTCTGTGATTCATGATTTATAGAACTTTAAAACACACTACTCCCAACTGTAGTTCACAGCTGACTTCAATGAGCAAGTTGAAACTGTTCACACCATTACTAAGGTTTGTTGCTACACATCTCATGCCAGATTCTTGCCTTTCCGCCAGATCGCACTAAGTAGCAGCATTTACCATAGGCTTTGATCACACCTCATATACATGCATACATAGTTTCTACCATTCTTAACATATTTCACTAGTGTGGTACACTTGTTATAACTGACAAACTAATGTCATCACATTATTATTAAGTGAAGTCCACAGTTTACATTAGGGTACAGTCTTTGCTATTATATAATTTTGATAAATGTATGTACATTTACGTTTCAAGTAATACATGAAATAATCTCAATGCCTTAAGCATGTCCTATTTTTGACCTAGTCACCCCTTCTACTCCTCCCTTTGAATCTTTGGCAATCATTGATCATTTCACTATCTCCATATTTGTGCCTTTTTCAGAATATCATATAGTTGGAATGATATAGTAGGTAGCTATTACAAATTGGCTTCTTTCATTACTCATTATTCATTTGATGTTTTTCTAATATCCTTCTGTTGTTTAATAATTAATTTTGTTTTGTCTCTAAATAATATTCTACTGTAAGAATGTATTACAGTTGGCTTATCTATTCACTTACCAAAATAGGTCTTAGGTACTTCCAAATTTGTGCTTCCAAATTTGAGCAATTATGAATAAAATGAAAAACAGCAGTCAACACCATTGCAGGTTTTTCTGTGGACCTAAGTTTTATACTCACATAAATGACTAGAAGTACAATTGGTGGACCATATGATAAAAGCTATGCTTATTTTGTAAAAACTACCAAACTCTCTTCAAACTGGCTGTATTATTGTACTTGCTTCTATATGAGATAAAGGATAGTCACTGAGACAAGAGATAGTAGCTTTATTCTTAAAGCACAACAGTGGACAATTACAGTGTTCAGCTATTTCACAGAACATGTGGGTAAAATTCCATATCTTACATATCTCTTAGTATAATTATATCAATAATAACAATTTATCTATAGATAAACTCCATAAAAAGCACACGAAAATAGAATTTATCTTGGTATGTAATGCTGGTCAATCATTAAAAATACATTAATGCAATCAATCATACTAAAAGACTTAAGAATGAAAATCCCATGAATATACCAATGGATGCCTTAAAGCCTTTGACAAAGTTCAGCACCCATTCATGGTTAAAGTTGTAAGTAAATCCAAGGTAGAGAGCGAACTTTAACATAATAAAGAACATCAACGAAAAATTATAATTATATCATCATGTAATAATAATGAGAGACTTAATGTTTTCCCACTAATCCTGGAAACAAGACAAGAAGAGGAAGACCTCTTCTTCCCACAGCTTTTCAAAAATGCCACAGAAATGATTCTAGCTAATTAGTGAACAACACAAGAAAAATAAATTAAGAAGGAAGGTACGGACTTTGTTTGCAAATGACATGATTATCTACATACATGATAAGAATGAACCAAAAAAAAAAAAAAAAGCTGTCCCTGGCAATTGTAGCAAAGTTGCAGAACACAAGATTAATGTATAAAGTTGCTATCACTTTCCCATATTCCAGCAATGACCAAGTGAAATTTGAAATTGAATACATTAAACTAAAAATACATTAGTGCCAGAAAAATGAAATATTTAGGTAAACATCTAACAAAACACATACAAGATTTCAATGAGGAAAACTACAAAGTTATGACAAAATAAAATTAAAGAATTAAAGAAGAAGAGAAATATTCTATGATTCATACATGTGAATCAAAATTGTCAAGATGTCATTTGTTCCAAACTTGATCTATAGATTCAGTGCAATTTAAATAAAAATCTCAGCAAGTTATCTGTGGATAGATCCGTTCTAAAGTTTACCCAGGAAGACAAAAGTTCTAAAATATCCAACAAACAAATAATACTTCAGGAAAAAGAACAAACTCAGCATGGACACTACCCAACTTCAAGACTTAACTATAAAGCCATAGTAGTCAAAGCAGTGTGGGTTTTGCAAAATAACAGACACTTGAACAACTGAACAGATTGGGTAACTCAAAAATTAATCTACATAAGTAAGTCAGATGATATTTGAAAGAAGAAAAGGTAAGACAAT
This sequence comes from Hystrix cristata, assembly GCA_004026905.1. Lineage (NCBI taxonomy): Eukaryota > Metazoa > Chordata > Mammalia > Rodentia > Hystricidae > Hystrix > Hystrix cristata. The sequence continues at coordinate 1,870 of PVJO010013051.1, read as the reverse complement.
GGAGAAATGCAATCTCAACAAACGTGACTAGAACTAGGCATCTACATTTAAAACAAATCTAGATGTGGGACTTATGCCCCTCACAAAAATTACTTCAAAATTAATTATAAGCTTAAATGTAAAATCTAAAACTGTAAAACTCTTAAAAGGTAAAATAGAAAGCAATTAAATGATCTTGGAATGGCAGTAACTCTTTAGATATAACCCCAAAGAAATGGGCTGTGAATAAAACAAAATCTGGACTTCACGAAAATCAAAAACTTCTGATGCAAAACACACTGTTAAGAGAATGAAAACATAAAAAATAAACATAGTGAAAACATGTTACGGGCTCAAAGAAAATTTTAGCAAAATGCATGTGTGTTAAAGCACTATATAGAAAATGTGTAAATAGATGCATGTTAAAGCCCAGTAAGAAAATGAATAACCTGATTATAAAATGAGCAAAATATCTGAAGAGATGTCACATTAAGATGTAAAGATGAAAATTAAGCATATAAAAAGGTGTTCAGCATCATTCATAACTAGAGTTATAAATTAAAATAATGGATACCACTACACACATAATATAATGGCTAAAACCCAAAATGCAGGCAATACCAAATGTTGGAAAGAAAACTCAGAGATACAGAAACTATCATTCACTTGTGGGGGGAATGTAAAATGTATGATTTACTCATGTTGGATATGGATATGTTATTATAAAACTGAGCATATTCTTATCATATTCTCTAAAATTCCCACTTCTTGGTATTCACACAAACAAGCTGAAGACAGAGCCACATAAAAACTTTATGAAGATATTTACATCACCTTTATTCCTTTAAATTGCAGGTGTCAGATATTTTGTTCCAGGAATAGGAAAGTGCCTAGTACACCTATCCTGTGTAAGCTACTCCAAAGTCTTTCAAAAGTTGCATCAGTTCTCAGAAACCGTCACACATGGTTTCAGGCGTCTACTGCAACTCTTGAACATATTCTTGAGTATAACGGGCAGCTGTCGTATTTATAGCTCTCACTCTATCTTGTTGTAAACCCAAAACTGCTGTGAAGCATGAAAAATGTCGAGTTTTAACAATTGCATTTTTATAAAAAGGAAATACAAGCCATTCGAGGATCCTAGAAATTGGGACAAAATATTTCTCTCAGTTTGGTGTCACTTGTTCTCCATTGTTACAATACTTATTCCCCAGTTTATCTCCTGCTTTATTTCATTTTCACTCCCTCCTCCTCTTTTTTTTTTTTTTTTTTTTTTTTTTGGCCCTGCTCTGAGACTTCAGATTGAAAGATGTAAGCCTGTAAATTTAAGGAAAGTATCTCCAAAACTCTCCAGGTTCACTGAAGTTCTGGCTTTCAGTTGGGAGTAGCCAAAGAAGGTTTGGGCTGTAGATAATACAACAGGAGGTCAGAGAGGAGAGGAGGGTTCACTTCAGGGACTCGAACTTTCATTGGCACAAGTAGTTGTTTCCTCATATTGTCGCTTTAGTCGTAATTGTGGTAGTTGGAATATCACTGTTAACCTTGGTTTCTCAACGTCAGATACTGGTCCCTCTTATCTCTGTTCATATATCATTAGATAAGGTTACACTTCCTCTGTTTCTTTTCAGAAGACAATACAATCCTTTAATCTACATTTAGTGTTTTTCAACTCTTTTATTTACAAACATAACTACACAATTTGTAATAGCTAAGTCTTGGAAACAACCTAAATGCCCAACAACCAACGAATGGCTAAAGAAAATGTGGTTTTTCTACACTATGGAGTACTACACTGCCATAAAAAAGGATAAACTAGAGTCATTCATATATAAATGGATGTTTCTTGAGAACATACTCTTAAGTGAAATAAATCGGACACTCATGAGCACGC
>PVJO010013050.1:0-53246 GCA_004026905.1 Hystrix cristata | reverse complement strand
TTATTTTTCTCTTGTTGCTGAGACAAAATACCAGACACCCAAAGTTAGGGGAAGCAAGGTTTATTTGGCTCACAGTTTGTAGAGGTTTCAGTCCACAGTCAACTGGGTCCGGGCAGGGTGGCATGGCAGACAGGCAGAAGGAAGGAGGGTAAGCAAGGGGGTAAGCAAGGGGGCTAACCAGCTTCTTCCTGTTACCTTATATTTTATCCAGGCTGCTAGGATTAGGGCAGTGCTAAACCAATCAGTGGGTTGATTTAGTAATCACACACCCTTAATCCCAGCATCACACACTCTAGATCCAGCTACCTTTTACCACATGCGGCTTTGGGGGAACATCTAGACATAAACCATAACAGAGTGTGTCTGTTTGACTCACAGATCAGGGAAAGGCAGAATATTTACCCCAATGTACTAAAGTAGCTTGTGTCTGCTCTTCTTCCTTAAGTGTAAACATGTAGCTACATTTATGTAATCAATAAATAGTATTGATCTGCATATTTGATTCTCAATTTTAAATGAGATTGGCTTCTGTTTCTCAGTAATATAGATAATGTAATTAAAACTCCACCAAGCCTTCAACAAGCAATATTTATGTTTCTCATTAGTAAAGGAATTAGCTTTTTTGTAGCATCAATAGTATACTACTTTGTGCAATATGAGAGAGCAAAATCTGTCATATAAAAAGTTGGAGTTGTAAAATTACCAAAGCTCAATTACAAATAGAACTAACAAGCCTAATATTTCCTTAATGCCTGGCAACATACTTATATTCAATTTTACTTCTAGAAGAAAATAGTACAGTATCAGAGATGTGTACCAAAACAAACAAAAAAAGCTGTGACATTTGAATGCAGCTCATTTGGGTGTGTTCCGTAAGTGATAAAAGACAATTAGCTCATCATTATGAATGAAATTATTGAGGAAATGTAATTGAAAGAGTTTTCTTAATATGTTTAGCAAAGCATGCAATTACTCATTCGTTGTTTATACTATTCATCATGAGTTAGATTAGAACAGCATTAAAATTTCATCTTGAACATCACTTGCCTTCTCTTTATCTTGCAACTGGAAAGTTAAATTGTAGATTTTTTATTCCTAATTATTACTTGCTTATTCCTTTAAAGGCCAGAATATAATGGGGAAAAATAAACACCTTCCTAACCTATCATTACAGACAAGTTAAAGTTTTGCAAGTAATAGATACTACTGTTTAGAAAAAAAATTCAGTTTTAGGCAAATCATGGTGTAACTGCACATTATTAAGTATTCATAGTATGAGGCTCAAATATAATTGAGTGAAGTTTTTTAATTCATTTTATGTTGCTAATAGCACAATAGTACAGACTACATAAATTATAAAGAAAAGAGGCTTATTTTGACTCATAGTTCTAGACCAAGGCCAAAGGGCTGCTCTTGGTGCCAGTAACTTTCTTACAGGCAGAGCTTTAACGTGGAGCTGTTTCTCACATGGTACACACAAAACCAGGACAAACTGGCTTTTATAGTAGTCCCGTTCTCAAGATGACCCATTGGCCTGTTAGTCCATCAAGCCATTAATCAAATGACTCACCCATTCATGAGGATAAAGCCCTAAGTCTGTCTTGAAGGTCTTGTCTGATCCCACCTCTACTATCTTATAATGGGACTTAAATTTTAACATGAATTTTGTAGAGTAAAAACCATATTCAAATGATAGTACAAAGGACAACCTGCAGACACCAGAAACTAGAAATGGCAAGGAAAGATTCTCTCATAGAGACTTCAGAGGGAGCTTGACCCTGGTCAAATCTTGACATCTTGAGTTTTGACTCTGACCTCTGAAATTGTACGACAAAATTTCTTTCTTTCTTTTTTTTTTTTAAATCCTAGGAAACTAATACAGACTTTGATGACTTTCTGAATTGTTACTTTTTAAAAAATGCCAGGACCAGAGCTGGGGATTTAGCTCAAGTGGTAGAGCACTTGCCTCACAAGCACAAGGCCCTCAGTTTAATTCGCAGCATCAAAAAACAAAATGACAACAACAACAACAAAAAAAAACCCCCAAAAAAACCCCAGAAGCTAAAGAAGGTGTAGAAATTATAATCACTCTTCAAAGAAAACGACTTCATGACTAAATTAGAGTGAAATACCCAATAAGACTGTGTGTAAATCTTCCTACCCCATTCTCAAACTGTATCTTCACATCTTTCTCACTCAACAGGAAAAGTCTGCATACCTTAGCTAAGAACACAGCTCACATGCATTATTTTAGAGATGAGAAAATCTAAACACTACACTTCGCAGTGATATTATGAATTAATTTTGGCTCCTGTTGCTCTAGTTCTTACAACCTTCTACTCCCCTTGGTTAGGAGGTCTGAATCTGACACAGAAATGTTAGCATTAGTAGTTCGATCGAGTATAATCATTTATATTAGGAAGATACTGTTTGTAAAAGTATATTTGCAATTGTTTAAAAAATATATTTACTTCTGACCTTTGTGATTCTAATCATGTATGATACTATTCAGGTTAACCAAACATTTGTAGATCACCTTTTTTCAGAGGAGTGGCACGCTGGGGATTGAACTGAGTGTCTTGTGCTTGGTAGGCAAGCACTCTACTGCTGAGCTAAATCCCCAACCCCTGTAGATCACCTTTTATGCACAGTATGTTTGTACTTCTATCATCATAATAATTTCAGATAAAGTCATTTTCCCAAAATGAATGATAGGGCTGGAATTCAAACACTTGCTTTCTAGCTTTCAATCCAATTGTTATTGGAATAGTAGCAAATGGTAGTAAAAGTAGGGTACCATATAATTAATTTGTAAAATTCGAGCCACTTTTAGAGCAAAGACAGTACCATTCATATATACACTGGGAAAACAGGCATAAAGCAGCACTATTCTGGTAAAACAGGATGGACAGGGTAAGAAAGAAGGGCCTGGGATATTACCAAATTTCTTTTAAACTGCATTTTAAACATTACAGTTAAACCTACTTACTCCCTAGTATGTGATATAGTTGTAACATAAAAAAGGTTATCTCCCTAAGAAATATATTGTAGCAGTTACTCACAAATAATGGGTATAGAAGCAAGCCTGCACCCTCAAGAAATAGGCTGGTGCAAACATTTGTAAAAAGACCCTGAGTGCTCCCTGAGAAATCAGATATAGGTGAGTCAACCTAATTTTTGTTTAGGTTGACTCAAAATGTTGTCATATTTCAGCAGTTATGCATTCTATGAAATTCTTGCCCTCTTCCTCAGGGTTCATTTTCCTTTGTGCTTCTTATATTCCATATTTACTTTTATTTAAATCTACTTGCTATATTACATTGCAATTTTCATGATTGCAGCCCTTTTTCCCAGGAATTGTAATATCATCACTTTGTTCAGTGCTTGGCACATGTTGCTAACCCCAGGGGATGGGATGGAGAAAAAAATTATGGACAGCAAAGGGGCAGAAAAAAACAAAGGCTTCTCTTTCTTAAACTGACAGCAAATACTCATTAGAACGCATACCACAGAAAAACACAGGCCATGTTAGTTTGAAATGGCTTGTATAAAATCTGGTATGTTTTTAAAAGTGATGGTATCAATAAATTTAAAATAATAAATATAAAATATTGAGTATCCCTGGACACTAATAACTAAAGCCATCTTGACATAATTTTGCTGTTCTATAGCCTTCATTAGCATACTTTCTCTACTCCAGAAGACTTTCAATTAGGAAGATAAAAGTTGAAAATAATTGCATTCCTTATTAGAGGAGTGGGTAAAGAGCCTTACTTCCTTAGTAGAAAGCATTGACAGTTTACTGCTCAGGACTCCTGACTCTCTCTGTCCTTAAAATACTGTCCTTGTTTCCACCAAGCTTAGACTATCAGGATACTTAATGTGATTCTCATCTGAACTCCCACTGAAAATCTTGCTTTCAATCAGTAAATCGGAATTTGTCCTTTCCCAGTTCAATATGCCCTATAGACTCTATAGACATGCTATTCTCTGGAGTAAACAATGGAATCAGCTGTGTTTCATTAAAAGCTCTCAGCATGCACTTTACATATAACTAGCTTCACCCTTAAAGTCAGTTTAGGAACTTTAGTGTACTAGAATTCCCATGTTATGAAGAAGAATCTAAACCTGAAGTTATACACTGAAGTAGTGGGTAGAGCTGAGATTTGAATCCTGGCTGTCTGGCCCAACTGCCAATATATCTGCAATAAATTGCTGGCAGTAATTTAAAAATCTCTATAAATGATTTCTTTTGGAATTGGTTTCAAAGTGCCAGAATAAATGAAATCCTTAAAAAAGACACAACTAAAAACGCAACATTCTAAAGATCATATCTTTTACATAAGCAAACCAATGCTTTCCCTATTCATCTTCTCTTTCATCTTTCTCCTTTAAATGAGCAATGATAAGCAAACTGATGGTGGTCATGATGCAAGAAAAATATCATAATTCCTGAAAATTTTCTGGTCTTTGAAAAATAACCACTACTTTTATTACTCCTGAAAGACTACAGTGTTTCCACATCAATTTCAACATGAATCTTTACTTCTAGGGAAAGTGAACAATTTATTACAAATTTACTAGTGATATTCCTTGGAGTAAAAAGCAAGGGATAACCAAATAGAGATAAAAGAAAGCAATCTTCTGAGTTAATTTCAATGGAATGTATCATAGGTAAGGAGAAATGAGAATATGGCTTGTGGAGAGAGACTACTTAAATTTACATTCCTATCTCAAGGATTAGTAATCTGATTTGAATAAAATCATTATCTTAGTCAATAAAGCAAATTTAAATGGCTTACTAATGTTATATGTCTTGGAACCGAGGCCCCATATTTTGCAAACAAGCTAGAAGAATAAGCAAAACCAGCACCTATTTTCATGGACAATTATAAACTCTGGTTTTTATATCCAAAATATAAATTATGTCCAATAATTTCTAGCAATTGAAGCTAAATCACAGTGAATTAATCATTCTCTTAATATATAGTTAGCCCTCTGGCATAGGTATTTAAAAAGAACAAAGAAGGCCTACTTTTTTGGAATATTCTATGTGATAGTCAAATAAAATGATGTTTCAGAGTCTCTCCTATTCCTAAATCTAGACCACTGAGAGAACAGCTTATTTTGGCAGGTCCAAGCCCTGCACTTGAGGTTTTGTAATTCGGCATTTAGTCATCTCTTAATCCACGTGCCTACCGGTGGCATTTTTTCCTGTATCCTAGAGAGTTTGGGAAAAGCAGTTTTAGCTACTTATTCTCATCATTTTGGTTATATCTAGAAATCCTGAAAAATAAAAGGAAGAAAACTGGAAGAGAGAACTTATTACAGACCTTGGAGTAAGAGGAATGGTGTCTTCATCCGAGCTACCATAGGAAAGGGCATGGTTATTTTAATTCTCTGATATGTCTGGGGCTAATATTTGTTTTCCACAGAATGCTGGGTGTATGCCATGCAGCGCTGTAAGGGCTATTTCCTGTTTTCCTTTTCCTTTTTTACCACCTTCATTTAAAATAAATTTTTTTAAAAAAATGTACAACTTTTTGGTGAACACAAAAACCTGAAACAAAGAAATATTCTTCCATTACCCCTCCACATAAACTTTAGAATCAGATGGACTATTATCAAGATAACACTGCAAGGATTTTGTTTAGAATTACATTAAATCTATCTATCTATCTATCTATCTATCTATCTATCTATCTATCTATAAATTTGGAGAGAATTAACATGTTAAATATATTATGTCTTCAATTCAAGAATATAGTCTTTCTTAAGTCCTCAATTCTTTTAATAGTGTTTTGTAATTTTCAGCAAATATATCCTGTGCATGTTTTGTTTTTTGATACTATATGTGTGTGTGTGTACACACATACATACCTATATGTATGTATATATGTATTATTTATCTTGTATCACGACAACGTGGTAAATTCACTTATTAGTTCTAGGAGATTTTTATAGATTGTGGTATGTTTTTACATAAGTAATTATGACAATTGGGAATGGGGCAGTTTCGCTTTCCTATTTCCAATCCGTATCCTATTTATTTCTTTATTCTTCCTTTATTGCACTGGCTAATACTGTCTCAGCAAAGTGTTACAGCTCAGTGTTACAGCTCTGGGAGACACCAAGCATCACTTGGACAGTTGGAGAACTCACGTTTGTTCACATCGACAGACCCAGGAGAGTTTGCACTCTTAAAACCTGGGCCCCTGAACAAAGAAGTCTCAGGGTTTATATAGGGAGTTAGGTTTCAGTTTCTCAGAAGTCATGTGGTGGCTGATGCAAGTGTAGGTGGGGTTATAGAAGCAGAAAGCTCAGGCTAAGTCTCACCTCTCATCCTGGTCCAAGAGTTACAGAATGAGGGGAAGGGGGTTTGATTACAAAGGCGCGTGACTAGGGCCAGGTTGGGTGATCCTTTACTGATCTCATTATCATTTCTAAAGAGCTGGGGAAGGATTTTATGACTTCTTGTCAGAATCTAGAGTCTTGGGCCTTGGGGCTTTCCTGCCTCAATACTTCTAGCACAGTGTTGAATTGCAGAGGTGACACTGGTTACCCTGATTTTGGTCCCAATTTTAGAGGAAAAATATTCAGTTATTACTAGTAAGTATGTGTGCGAAACATGCATTTCCTTTGATAAACTTCATCAAGTTAAGGAAGTTCTCATCTTTCTTGTTTCCCTAGAGATTTGTTGTAAAGTGTTATTCTTGAGTTCCTCTGTCACTGATAAGAATAATTTCATCCAGATTTAAATACTGAGAAAATAAAGCATATTGGGAGTACATGGAAACAGCTGGGTTTATAACTAAATAGTAAGGAGGCCAAAATTGCAGTCTCGAAAATGTCAATCTTGGGTGATACAGTTTTGTATTCCAACCTTATGGAAGCAGATATAACTGTTAGTCTATGAAGTGTAACATTTGTTAGCTAATGTCTATAAATTGGGTAACATTGAAAATAATATTCCAAGAGAAGATGTTATATTTAACTTGCTTTGTTTAGTAATATCACTATCTTATATAAGATCATCTTATATAAGGATTACATAGCCAGATAAATGTAGGACAGAAATTGTCTGTAACTAGTTTTTTATTATGTATGCCTCAAATTTTTCTAAAAATATTTGAATTTGAAAGGTTAAAATACATATTTATAGTATAGCCTGTAATGTTGATTAATTTCAGAATGCATTATTTTCAATTAATGGCTTATGAAGTGATGATTTTTAAAATTCCTGTTTTTGGCTATCTGTATTCAGTTGTTGTACTTCTCTTCCCTTACACTTTATTTAGGTAGAGATAGTAATTTGATTTGTTATTCTCAAGGTACACAGTTTAGATGAACAATTATATCACACAATACATAACAAACAAGATTGCATTGGTCACTTGTTATTCCTGAGTGTAATTTAAGGTGCTGGCATTGCTCTGAAAATCTCAAAGTGTTTGTAGTTTCCATTATATTAAAAATCATTGTTCCCCAAAGCAGCCTAAAATAAGGGGGATTAGCCAATGTTCTCCTACCGATACTGCCTGAAATCTACCTTTGGGGAGACAGACCAAGGCATTTATTGATGTGACTTCATCTAAGGAAGGTCTTGTCTGTCTCTGCCTGGAAAATCAATATTTGGCTTCTCAGTAGGTGATGTGAGGGCATAGTTTTTAGATTTCAGGATGATATCTTGAATTTTTATAGCTGACTTTGTAAAACAGGCAATATAAATTGCAATGTCATGAGGAATCTCTCTTTTTTTTTTTAATTTTATTTTAAACCAAGAACATGTATTGGTACATTCTACATACAATGGTCACATTCATTACATTAATTCTGTACCTATACATGATGTATCTTGGTTCTCTTTTTAATGCCTTTATTAGCGATTAATAGCTTCCCTGAAGCAATTCTTAGAAGAGAACATTTTTAAAAATTAAACAAATATGAAGAGGGTTTAAGAAAATATATGGCTTGCCATAATTAAAACATTTGGATCATGCGCCCACTTTCTTGAAGCTGAAATTTATTCAGTGGATTTTCCAGTGATATTTTGTATTGTTGGACTGCACATCTCTGGCCTAATTCAGTTTCTTTCTCTTTCTCATGTTACTGAACAGATATTTTACTTATATATTTTAAGACTACAGTCATTTGGTGTATGTGATATAAATTTTCAATTGAACTGTGACTTTTCCTAGGAGAATTATAGTAAAGTATCAATTAATAGTGCTGCAACCTCTTTGTGCCGCTATCTCTTCATACATTAAAGCAGAAAATTAAAAAAGCACAACTAGCTTATTTATCTCAGATTTATTGATATTATAAAGCATACATTACATATTCAAAGATAAATATGTCTAAGGCATGCAATTTTATGTGTGGCTCAGTTTGGAATATTCAGAAGGCAGGCTCTGGAGTTAGTAGAACTACATTTAAACAGTTTTGCCAGTAGTTGAGTAATCTGGACAATTATTTAGTTTTTTTTTTTTTTTTTTACTTTTTATTTTCTTATTGTAAAATAGGAAAGATCAAATCTATACTTAAGAAATGTTGCATTAAACGAGATAAATTTTGTAAAGTGACAAAAACAGCATAAGATTCTCAATAATAGTAGTTTCTGTCACTACTGTTATTGTCACTACTGTTGTTGATTTTATTGCAATTTTATGTGAATGATGATTTTCTTTTCTCTTTTTCATTTAGCTTATAAGATCAAACCTATTAAAATTCAGTCAGTAAGACTCATGTTATCAATTTACAGCATTTGCTGCAAGCTAAGGAATTCTAAGACATGAATAATGTTACATCAGCTCAACAGCTTCTAGCTTACTACAAATAAGGTTTCTATCTAACCTGGTTGCAGTAATATTTCCTTCTCTGTCTTGCCCCTCTGAATTGCTGGTATTTTCCATGAGCAGCAAGTATAAATGAGTGAGTTAATCTGCAGAAGCTTGGAGAAAGTACAAAGATGGTAAAGTAGGATAAAACATGGTTTAAAACTGGGGGACTTGGCTAGGCATGATGGCACACGCCTGTAATCTCAGCACTTGGGAGCCTGGGGCAAAAGATTGCCGTGAGTTCGAGGCCAGCCTGAACTGTGTACCGAGAACCTGTCTCAAAAAAAAAAAAAAAAAAAAAATTAAAAAAGTACCGGTGATGGGCACTGGGATCTTATCACTGCAAAGCCCCAACACTCTGTGTGTGTTTGTTTGTGTGTGTGTGTGTGTGTGTGTGTGTGTGTGTGTGTGACTGCTCTGTTCCCTTCAGCACCATTTCCTACCCATACAGCTCATTATCCCATTACTATGACAATCTCTACATCATTGTCACAGATGATTCTTTTCTTTTTCCATATCTGTCCCTCCTTGTCTTCAGTGTGTTCACTTTGCAGTTATGAGCCTTTGGCTCTTGATTTCTTATCTCTCTTAACAGCAATCTAAACTCCTTTGTTATTTAATATTTTCTTCGCTTCCATCTTACTTCATTCCAAAATATGTCACTTTCGTTTTTGCCATACCTGAGCAGAAGGATACTGTCAGGAAAGACTTATACCAATTATAAATTGATAGCTAATATTCATGAATGAGCCCTTGGCATGACCTGGAATTCTTACTGGTCCCTACAAGAACTATGTTTATCCTATTTAATTCATTTCAGATCTCTAATCCTGTCACTTCTACCCTCCTTCTTGGCATGTGACGTTACCTTCCTTTTACCAAACTAAATAAGGGACTTTCCACAAGTTCTTTTGAGTTCTGGTCCCTAACTACACACATATACAATTGTTCTATCTTTGTTTTATCTTTTATCTCCGGTTCATTTATCCCCCATCTTCAATCTCTGCCTTCAATCTCTACCTTCTTCTCTAGTACAGTTTTTTCTGTTATTGTTTATGTATACACTTATGAGTCTTCCATCTTTAAGATCACAAAAGCAATTTCTTTGAGCTTACTTTTTTATTTCTCCTCCTTCTCAACCAGAGTAAACTCTACAGTATAAACTAACCTCGTGTCTCATTTCTTCAATTTTTTCTGTTCTGATTCTTAACCCAGCAAATTCATAGAAAAAGAAATTGATAGTATCAAGTATGGTTTCCATTTTATTAAACCTAATCGGTATTTCTTCCTCTTAGTAGAACTCCCAGTAGCAACCAATATTACTGAAACGATTCCTATTTCTTGACATCGATTTTCATTTCCATGACACCATTTCTCCTGGCTACCTTATTCCTTCCTCGGTATTCCTTTTCAGTCTCTTTTACTGAATCATGCCCCTCTAGTTAGCCTTTACATTTTAGAAACCCTAAGAAACCGAAATGTGACCTGCGTCTTCTCTGCTTGATAGCTGGCTCTGACTTCCAATTGATCTTAGATTCCAAACCAAACTCTTAAGATCGCCTGCAGGCTCTGCACACGTGGGCTTCTCTGTAGACCCACTTCTGCCGCTCCTTGTTTTTCATGACTGCCCCATGCTTTCTCCCATCCTACAGCTTTGAACAAATTATTCTGTCTCCCCTTTATTTGGCTCTCCTTTTTGTTTAGTTCACTCCCACTTATGCTTCAGGTTTCAACTGAAACACTTCCTTGGGACAGTCTTCCTTAAAAATTAAACAAATATGAAGCATAAAAAAACCCCCAAAGTGACTCGTCTTAACTCAGGTTAAATGTTCTTATGACTTCGTTCTTGAAACATTCACAATATGATGGCATATTAGTAATAATGTTATAATTTTTTTAAAATTACGCGAATACTGTTTTAATTTCCCTTAGATTGTACATTCTATGAAAGGAGAAAGTATGTTTATTTTTCTTGCCATTTGCTTTTGCTCAGCCCTAACGGGGTGCTTTTCATGAAATAGGGTATCAATAAATACTGTAGAACTGAGTCCTTAATGCCATCCATGTTCTGACCACTGAAAATAGAAGATACATAAAACACAGTGGATTACAAAGAGGGAAGTGTACTGTTTTCTGTTTTTACATGTTTAAGGTTTTCACAAAAATGTTATGCTTTTTTGAATTGTCTCAATAATCCTGTAAGATAGTTATTTTATCTCAATTTGCAACATGCGGAAATCATAGGTCAGAGAGTTCGTAAGTCTTGGTCACAACCTTAGTAATTGGTAAAAATAAAATTTAAATTTAATTTCCATGTTTCTTTAACCCTTCATTGATTTATAACTATGTACTATGAAGCACATCCATTTTAAGTATATAATTCAATAGCTTTTAGTGTATCACAGAATTGTACAACCTTAATTCTATTCTAAGTTTTTTTATTAAATGTTCTAACTTCAGAAACTTTTTCCGTACCCTGAAGAGAAACTGTACCCCAATTATTAATCAGCGCCCATCTCTTCTTCTACTCCCGCATCCCTCAGCCACAGACAAATACTGATCTAATTTCTGTCTCTATGGCTTTATCTATTCTGGATAATTTGTTAGGCAGTACAATAGAATGTTTTATCTTTATGACTACATTTTTAAGCCTTACATAACGGTTTGAGTTTATTCATGTGATATACATGTTTCCATTCTTGAGTATTATACATAATACTGCTACGAATATTAAGATAGAAGGTCAGTGTGGGCGTGTTTTCATTTTCCATAGGAATCTACTTAGGATCGAATTACTGGATCAAATGGTAATTCCACATTTAACATTTTGTAAAATAGTTAATTATCCTGTTTCCAAAATAGCTACATCATCTTTATGTTCCCACCAGCAAGGTATGAAGGTTTAAATGATGTTTACTAGAACGTGTTATTTCTTGTCTTTCTGGTTATAGACATTTTTACAAATGTGACATGGTATCCATTACATTTCCTGAATGACTAATGACAATGAATACCATTAAAAAGATTAACTATTTATATGTCTTTTCTTGACCAAACTTCTGTTCAAATTCTGTGGTCATTTTTTTAAAAATAAGTTTTATTGTATATATTTAAGATACACAACCCAGTGTTATAAGATAGGTGTAATAAATATAGTGAAATTATTACTATAGTGAAACATATGAATATATCCATCATCTCACACAGTTATATCTATTTTCCTTCAGGAGATGGGGCAAGAAAACTACAATCTATTTAACAAAAATCTTGCATACTATACCCAGTTATTAACTCTAGTCCTTATGTCATATATTATATTAGACCTTGTTCTTCCTATATATCTGCTACTTTGGATCATGTTTTTCTCCTTTGACATACATTTTCCCATCTTCCTCTCATCTTCTACCCCACTTGATAATTACTGATTTATTCTCTATCTCTGTATGTATTGATTTTTCAGAAAGATTCTCCACATAAGGGAGGTTATATAACATTTTTCTTTCTGTGTCTGACTTAGCATAATATCCTCCAATTCCATCCTTTGGCACTTTTAATTGATTATTTATCTTTTCATTAAACTTTAAGAGTTATTTATAAATTCTGGATACAAGCTACTATGTGATGAGTGATGTATAGATATTTTCTCCTCGTTTATAATTTGTCTTTTTATTTTATTGATAGAATTGTTTGAACACAAATGTTTCTAATTTTGATGAAATAGAATTTGACAGTCTTCTCTTTGATTGCTTGTACTAAGAAATCATTGCCTGACACAAGATCACAAAGATGCAGTCTTGTGTTTTCCTGAAAGAGTTTTATTGTTTTAGCTCTTATCTTCCATTCTTTTTGAGTTAATGTTTACATTTTGAGTTAATGTTTATGCATGGTGGAAGCAAGGGGTCCAACTTCTCTTTTTCTTCTTTACTTGTTTACTTGTTTATTTTTCTATGTGGATATCTTGTTGTCCTGGAGGGATGGAGGAGTGGTAAGACCTTCACTCCTACTTCTTTCAATTTCCACTTCACTGAACTCTTCTGGTGAATTTATTTTGCTCAATCTAACAAACACAACCCCTGATGCAGTTGAATCCTTAATAATAAGGAGCATTCACAGTACAGCAAAAAATAGCACCCTTCCCAAACAGTGAGAGATGTTCAGGCCACCCAGATGGTAATGCTAAAATCTCACCCCTGGAGAAACACAGATACATGTTTTGGAAAACATGGGAGCATATGTAAACCCTGCACAAGGTCAACCCTTTTCCCTTTACCTCAAGAGTCTCCTTCTGGGTAGCCCAACTTCCCATATAAGCCAAAAACCCTTTGTTCCTCAGGGAATTTGGGAGTTTTCTTTTGGAAGACCGCTCAGTTTCCTGACTTACGCAACTCAGTAAAGTTCCTTTCTGTTTGAGTTGAATTCCTTTCTCAGAGATTCTATTGGCATATTTCCACACAAGGATCTAGAAGCAGATGGCCTAATAGCCCCAGAAATATTGTTTGAAATCCACACTGAATTATCTTGCCTTTTGCCCTTTGTGATCAATTGATCATTTAAATGTTAAAGAGTTTATTTCTGGTTCTCAATTATATTCCATTGATCTACACATGTCTACTTTATACCAGAGACACTCTTTCTTGATGTTATGGCTTATATATAACTGTCCCCCCCAAAGTCTCCTGTGCTTGTAGGTGGGGCTGTGGATGGTGACTGGATCATGGGTGTGTGATATGAGAGTAGGCTACCAATAGATTTATAGCTGGTTGTGATGTTAGAAGGTAAAGCCAAAAATAAATAAATAAATTAATTAATTAAAAAAAAGGTAAAGGCTGGTGCAAAGAGGTGCGTCACTGGGGACAGTGCTCGGGAGGTTTTATATATATATATCCTCCTGCTCCCTTGAACACTCTGCTTCCTGCTTGCCATGCTATAAACTATTTCTCTGAGATGCCCATCCTGCCTCAGAACAGCTGACTATGGACTGAGACCTCTACAAACGGTAAGCCAAAATAAACCTCCCTTTAATTTGTGAGTGTTGGGTATTTTGTCCCAGCAGTGAGAAAGTAACTGAGACAACTCAATTACTGCTGCTTTGGAGTAAGATTTGAAATCAGAAAATGTGAACAGTCCTGATGTGTTCCTTCCTGTTGCAGTTATTTTGTTTTGGCTATTCAGATCCTGTTGCATTTTCTTAACAATTTTAAAATTAAGTTGTCAATTTCTGAAAAAAAGGCAAAAAAAAAAAAAAAAAGAAAAGGAAAAGAAAGGCTAATTTTGGTTCTAATAGAAGTTGTCTTAAATCTATTGATCAATTTGGAAAGTAGATACTTAAACAAATCTATGATCATGGGATACCTTTTTTTCAGTGATACAGATTTTGGTGTACTTTTCTTTTCAATACCATTTTAAATGGAATTTTTTTATTGCCATCATAAAAATACTATTGATTTTTGTTTACTGATCTTATAGCTTATAACCATGCTGAACTTGTTTATTAGTTGAATTGCTTTTTAATTGTTTTAATTATTTTTCTTGGAATATTCTATAGAAGACCACATCATTGGAAAATAGAGTTCGATTTCCTTTTAAATGTAGTTATCTCTATTTTTTCTCAGTATTTCATTTTTTTCTCAGATCGTTTTCCTCTTTTTTGCCCAATTTTCTTATTAGTACATATTTGTAATATGTAATGTTTATATTCTTGTGGGGAATCCGTGTATGTATATAATTAATCTTAATTAATTTTTTTATTCCCTTACCCTTCCCTCTCTCCATCTGGTGATCCCCATCCATTTTTTTTGAACATTTGTTTGCAATACATAACGTTTACATTCCTTCTATTTTATTTTATTTTTGCCTAATTCCCTAATTCTGTCCCTCAATACGAGAGACACATTGAGGAAAGAAAGGATCTGATTATCTTATTCTTGTTCATAGAGCAAAATATATTCAACCTTCCACCTTCCAGTATGGTGTTAAGTGAGTGATTTTGTAGATGCTCTTTACTAGATTGCAGAAGTTCCCTTTTTTGTGTTTTGTTGCATATTTATTATTATAGAAGGACTATTTCGTCAAATGATTTTTCTGAGTCTTTTAATGTGATCACATGCCCTTTGTTACAATGGTGAATTATATTAATTAGTTTTAGTATGTAAGTACAATATTTACTATTCTCTTTTTTTTATTGGAACATTCCCATTTCTAGTTTCTTCTTCTGTCATTCATCAATTATAATTCTATGCACAATTATAGGCACATTCTATTTCAAACTTCAGTAATTCCTGTCCCACAGCAATTTGTACTGTCCAGTGATTCTTTCATATTTTCTATTTTAACCTTCACGGGAATATCACTTTTTTTGTGGTAATAAGGGTTAAATCCAGGATCTTTACACTGAGCTACATACCCACCCGGTCTTTTAAAAATTTCTTTAGACAGGGCCTCTTTTAGTCTCTAAGTTGTCCAGACTGGACTCAAATTTGTGATCCTTCTGCCTCAGCTTCTCAGAGTACGCAAATCCTTTTTATAGTACTTCAAACCACACCGCTACACAAACCTGTACCATATAAGAAATATTCTGAGCAGAGAAAACATGTTCCACAACATCTCAGAAGAATTAATCCCAATAGAATATTACATATAGAACATATGTGGAGAAGTCATTCAGTGAAGTTTTGTCGAGTAACACAAAGTTTCAGGTTTTCTGGGAGAGAATTTTGTAACAGCTTCGATATCAAAAGAGTTGTCGTAATCACGTTATACACAAACCATGGAAATTTTAAATTAATAGGTTTTCATTTCCATTGTCTTGTCATTTACATGGACTTTTCATCTTCTCGATCTAAGTTATGGTGGATATTTCAATGTGTGGATGAATATTTCTAGAACATTTCAACAGAAAATCCACTTTAAAAATGTATCCAACTGAAAAAAGATATGTTCAGTTTTAACTCAAAAAGTTATAAGTGTTGAACAATATTAACATGACATATATCCAATTCTTAGCCTTCAAATGTTGAAGACAGTTTTATAACAGTTAATTTAGCAGCTTAAAAAAAAGCAAACT
The DNA here is from genome assembly GCA_004026905.1 of Hystrix cristata. NCBI lineage: Eukaryota > Metazoa > Chordata > Mammalia > Rodentia > Hystricidae > Hystrix > Hystrix cristata. Next base: position 37,346 of record PVJO010013050.1, on the reverse strand, counting down.
TTATCTGTCAAACACACTGTATATGCTGAAATCCTAGTCTCTCTCTAACTTCTTTTGAAGACAGCTCTTCAATCCTTAAAAGAGGCCAAGAAGGAATAAAAAAAGTTTAGCATCAGCTGTGCTCCAGTTTTCAGGCTCAAGTGTGAGTGACTTACCCAGCGGTCAGACTTTGTGGAAGTCTACCAGAGGAAGTGCTGCCCGGCCTTGCTGGGCCCCAGTTAGCTCTGGCTTCTGGTCTTCGCAGTACAGCAGGTGAGGTAACAGTTACAGGGATTGAGCATGTAAGCCTTCTGTTAATGCAGAGTCATTTTATAAAGTTACCAAGTCCTTCACCCATTTCATAGATGTCCATTTACATCACAATAGTGAGAAACTATTGAATGAATGAATGGATTTGGTAGATGTTGGGGATGTTTTGGGGGGAACAGGTAAGCAAATATGGAATTAATCACAGTCCATTCTTACTTTTTAGGCTTATGAAGGACTAGTTTATAAATACATTGAAAATAGGGTAATTTTCTTTCTTATTTCTTTCTTTCCTTTTTATAACAGAAGAGTTGTTTTAATTTCTTTTTGCTGAAAGTATCATGGACTAAACTGGACTATGGTAAATGTTTCCCACCAACTGACCATGATACCCTGGAAACATCCTTTGGCCACTTAGCCTCAATTTATTCATTTATAATGAGAGTTTGACTAAAATATCTTTAAAATGACTTCTACTTCTCAAATTCTATAATTCTGCTCCTTCTGTTCATTTTCCTGCCAGTATGGGAATTTAATATGGCTACAATAGTTTTACTGGGAGATGGTCAAATATTTATATATAAATTAATAACTGATGATAAGTTACTACTAAGAGCACTTGTTGCAGCACTACTGAATGTGTCAGGCTAGCTGAAACCCAGAGGTGTGAATGGGGTTATAGTGATGTGCAACTTTGTTCCTTTTACAAAGACAGCACACGTAAATTATCTGGACACAGAAAAATTAAACTGTATGTTTGATAACTACAAAATTAAGAACCTTTATCCACTAGTATAAGCAATATAGATATAGATTTGTAATAATAAACTCTGGCTGCTCATCTGCTAAGTAGTGTATTTGTCAAACTGCAGTATATTCCAAAGAATAAGACAGTTGCTCAAGATATTTTTAAATACTTTCTTTGGAGAACAGGAGAATTCTATGATCAAATAACCTTGGAAACTTTTTTTTCTGTCACATCTCTTTTTATTCTTGCATATTGGTTATATAGATAAATGAGTTTTATTTTGGCAGATGTGTACACTTACATAACATACATTAAGCATTTCCCCCACACTTTGTCCCCCACCCTGTTTCACAGTTTGAGGGAGTGTCAATGCTTATAATGTATTTTAATCATATACACCTTCTATAACTCACTCTTATATTCCCCTCTCCCTTATTCCTTTTATATGGTCCCACTATTTGAAGATTTACAATAATTTATGTTGCCCCAACCCAAGCTTCTCAGAAGTACTTCAGTTAAGAAAGTATACCTCAAACCTACATGACTTCAGTGATTTTTATAAATGAAGCACCTTAAAAATGCCCTGAGGTTTTGGGAGTGTAGAGTTAGAAATGGCAATTTTCAGGAATGTTTTCTTACTGGTTAAATTCCCTAGAGAGTTGCAATTGTCAAGTTGTGCTGGCTGTTTGCACATGCTTTGCTTAGACATCCGGTCGTATGTCATCTCATTTATGGCTCAATTTTTGTGAAAATACTATATCTACTTTTCTGATTATTTTTCTTTCTAGTCTTTTTTCACCTACAATCAACAATTCCTTTTGAATTATTCTTATCAAATAGTTTTGGTATTTCTTGTATTTTGGAAAATTCTTTATAATTGCTGAATTTGATTTCTGACTGTTTAAAATGTTAATATACTGCAGAATAATTTGAGGTACTGGTCAATCTTAACAGTGCAACACAATAACTTTTTAATACCTTGAGGAACTCAACAGGATTGGTGAACTCTACTATCTCTGTTATACAATTTATAGAAAAAAGAAATGCAATTTAGCTACACAAAGAATCATTCCAGTGAGAGAGACACATTTATTTTTTTCTCCCATCCATTTTTCAAAGCTTGAGAGACATCTTACTTAGTGTTTGGCTTGTGTCTAGATGTCTTCCCAAAGCCTCATGCAGTCATAGGTGGGATTTTGGGGGCACCTAGATCTAGACTGTGTGATGTTGGGATTAAGGGTGCCCCATCTGGATGGAATATAAGGGACAGAAAGAAAGTCTGTGCTGCTGCTGCTGCTGCTGCTGCTGCACTCTGCTTTGCTGTCTCCTACCTGCTTACCTTGACTGTTTCTCCTCTGCAATGCCCCCCTAACATGCCACCCAGCCCTGGAGCCAGTCAACTATGGACTGTAACCTCTACAAACTGTGAGCTAAATAAACTTTTCCTCCTTTAACTTTATATGTCAGGTATTTTGCCTCAGCAACAAGAAAAGTAACTAAGACACCTAGGAAGTCCTCCTTTGCACTTGAATGTAGCTCATTCTGAACCCTCCTAAATTGTTATTCCAGAATAGATTTATTTTATCTTATTTTCTTAATTGTCCTGTTTGGTTTTGGTTTATCACCTCATAAGACTATCTATTCTATGCAGGGATTTACAGTAAGCCTTTCTGAACATTTGCACATCTACAATATATGCTTTCATTATTTTTGAACAAATACAGGAATATCTAAAGGAATAATAGAAACATACCTCCAGTTGAATTCAATTTATGATTTACAAATTGAAGGCTTATTGTAACACTGAAATTTAAGAGGAAGGAAAAATCACTTCTATAGAAATGAATATAGGAAAATGACTAAGAGAAAATATTTATAATAATTATTTTAACTGAGTCTCAAAAGCTGTGCTTCTTAGCAATCATAGCAGCATCATGCCAGTTTCATGTAGAATTTGCTTAAGGGAAAAGGACAAAGCCTCCATATGAAGGCCCATCTTCTAGCAAAGGCTGTGCCGTGTCACCGGCCTGCTGTAGTTGAAAGGCTGGCCTCTGATTTGATACTGTCACTTTCTATACATGGTGGAGCTTAAGTAGTCTATCTTTTTTAAGTTGATAGTGAGAAACTATAATTTTCAGATGAGAATTGTGGCTAAAAATATAAAGTCAACATTAAACATGATATGTGACTTGTGGTTGTGTCTCTATTTGTTTTCTAATAATATAATGGATTTTGTTTAAGCCTGGCTAGATGTCAAAGTATGGATTTGGTGATACTGAATTTCTTTTCTAGAAATAAGTTTTTGATAGAGCATGAATTGGCCAGTTATCACTCAGACAGGAGGCTTTCTCTTGAAATGAATATAGTACCAGTAGCATAGTACAGTGAATGGAGAAGGTTAATGAGAGGATAGAGGAAAAAGAGACTTAATAAGTCTACCCATATTCTCTGAATTTCAGAAGGTCTAAATTCTAAGTATTCAGAAACAAATTTTGGCAAATCTAAATGATTTTTTGTCTGACAATTTCCAAAATCTAATGTAGACTGCAGCTTGACTCTGTGTGCCTGAGTGTTTTTATTGACTTTTCTATTCAGTGCCTTGTGATGCAGGACCGAAGTGATTGGATCAGTATATTTTTCCTTTGGGATCATTGTTGGAATCTTGTACATCTTACAGATGCATTTATTATATTTCCAAAATTTTAGTGCTTGTTTAATGAATGAGGAGTTTGCAGCTGTACATCATGGGGTTTGTGGGGAGAAAATAACTTAGTGGAGCTAATATGGATAGTGTCAAGATTATACCATAGTTTCTGTTAGAGGAGCATAGAACTCCAGAGGAAAATATACTATTAAAATAGTTTGGGCCAGTTTGCAAGAGCATGGTAATGACTTCTGTCGCTGTGTTGCTGGTTGCTGTTTTCTTCTCTCTAAACTACATAATCCTCCATCTCTTCCTTGCTTTCTTAAATTTTGCTAATTTCCACAGTTACCATTTTATCTTCCCCCACACAATTTCTTTTTTTTCCTTTGGAAAAAAATTCTATTTTTTTGTTTATGTATAGCAGGTTGTGAGTTGATTCATTTAATAACTCACAAGGGAAACTCATGGTTCTAACTTATTTAAAGTATATGGTAATTCTAAGTGAGCTTTAAAACTGTGTGAGTTTTCATCTTTTATGTGAGTATGAGTCTCACTGAACTACAATTTTAGGGATTACACAACTTTTACTTTCGTTCTTATCTCTAGATTTCCCCTTTTCCTTCTTTCTTTTATTTTAGCTTGATCACAGAACTGAGACTCTTATTTTATCTTTTTTCTATGTTCTGATTAGTTTTAACAGATTATTCAACATAGAATGATTGCTCTTTCTTCCAAAGCATCATGTTTGTGAGAGAACAAAGGAGAGAATGAAAGAGAGAGACAGAGAATATTTACTTTGCCCAAAAGAAATTCAGAGTTAACCAAAAGTTTTGTATAGTAATTTTCTATATTATCTTTCCACTAAATTCTCAAAGTATTCTCTGAGAGATGTTTTAGTAGCCTCAAGCCTAGTCTTACAAATGAGGAACTAGGCACTTAGAAATTTTGAATAACATTCTTGTGTTCATGGAACTGTTAGGTGGTGTGAATGAGGCAGGAGAGGCTGGGGTCCACTGTAAGGGACAGTCAATCCCCAAAACCTCGCAGCAAGTCCGTTGCTTACTCTAGTCATGGTGTACGGTACACCAGGTGGCCCTCTCAACTTCTGGTTACACTACTGAAACATGCAGTGTGAAGGACGCTTTGGTGGCCAAGGAGAAGTGTGGCAGAGGCACACGGGCACTGATCCTTTGACTGTGAGAGCAATGCCTTCATGTTCCTTTGATCACGACCCAGAACAACTCCCATTGCTCTATCCTTTTCCAAAGGGAGCTTAAGCACATGGAAAATTCAATAAGCATTAAATGTTTCTATTATGTAGTGAAACAAATTGAATTCAGATTATTAAAATTTCAGGCTCTTTCCATAGCATCACACATCTTTTTCCTCTCATAATTTCCGTTTAAGTCAAAAATCATTTTTCAGAATTCCTTTAACAAATGAAAACTGAGGTTTTATATCATGAATACACAAAAATAATAATGCTATAAAATAATATGTAATACTAATATTAGAAGGATTTTGTGCAGTGTTTATTTTATTAGCCTAACATTTTAAATGTATAATTTTCCATAAAGCAGTCTCCACAAATACATTTGAATAAATGTACCATCATTTATCAAAACATTTGTCTATTGTTGCAAATTTAAGATTTTTACCATTTTGATGATCATAAAAGACTGTATTCTTGGGTTTCTTGTGTACTTCTTTAACTTAATTTCAGAATATTTACTTCAGATAACGTTCACGGATAAGAATTTTTGAGCCAAAGGACAATATCAACTTTAAGGTTCTTTACAATCTTAAAAAATTTGCTTTTCTGAAATGTACCTGTTTGCATTTTAATGGGTGTGTATGAGAGCACATCCATCACTTTTTCTTGTTATTTTACATCTACTTCATTATTTCAAAGTTACCCTCAATTCTTGTTCCCTTATAACTAAATACTTGTTTTATCCTTTTATGAAGCAAAGTAACATTGCTTTTCATCATTGGCTTTTATTTATTAACTTCTAGCTATAATTTCAAAATTATATTATCTTCTTGCTCATGTAAATTTCATGCCTGTTTTAGAGACTGGCAGTTGTCTTGGATCTCTTTATTCTTCTGGGCTTTTCCTTCCGTTCTTTCATTCAAATCAATCATTCAGCATATGCATTTTTTCTCATCTTTTAAACATGGTTTTTGTCTTATATTATTTTGCTAATTAAATTCCAGATGGCAGGATATGCAGAGATGGAGGTATTCTAGTAGTAAGGAGGTAAAGGTACAAGAGAGATATTTTTGCAATGACAATTATTAGATCTTTATGTTAGGTTGGAAATGTATTGCACATTTCCCCAGTGAGTTCCATATAGGGTGGTATTAAATAAAGGTGTGGTGGACTGATATGGTGAACTTGGGCAGGAACGCCCAGCTGGACTGAGTTGGTTTGGGGCATAGAAGATCCACCTGAGGATTGCTGTTGATAACAACATAAAGGAGAACGGGAGCAGAAGAGGGTAGCCAGCTGTTTCCCAGGAGAAACTGTGTTGTGGCTAGTTCTCCTGAAGGGGACTCGACTATTTTTGTCACAGAAGGAGCTCATGGTGTTATTGTCATCGAAGATAGCTGCTGCTCACTTCCAGGGAGCTCTGGTTTTCATCTCTGCTGCAAGCATCAAATGCCAGTTCCAGTATAGATTTCTTCAGACTTTTAGCGCAGAAACAGATGTACATGAGACAGTGCTATGGGCTCCCAGCCCTTGATTGGATCTTTTGGATCTCCAGTGCATAGATAGACATGGGTGAATGTTGTAATTTGTAAATGTTCTGCGTTAAATCTGCTCTCTTGCAAACCATTGGCCCTAGAAAGGTAACTACTACAAATGGCATAAACATTCATGACTGGATTCACATTTTTGTTTCTCTTTGTAACAGTTTAAGCAGTAGTTTTAATCATTCAACATTCATTCAATCATTCAACATTTAAGATTACTGATTTAAGACACAAATATTGGACAAACCTTTCAGGAATGTTGAATTCATAAAGATGATTCCTATTTTGGAATCTAACTTCAGTTTTATTCCAAGAGCTGTATCACCATCCTCCTATCTTGTATTTTTCCATCTGTTTTATTTAATCAACATAAACGCACCCTGTCATACCTGTTCTATTGGTTTTGTAACAGATTGCAGTAGTACTCACAGACAGAAGCAAAGACAGCTCCCCTTATTCTCTGATTGATGTGTTCTTTTAGAACACATGACAAAGTGATAGATGTACTTAGTTAACTTTCTCCAAAATCATTAATGCTGCACTCACTGGTTGGCTACTCAGGGACCGGTTAAGTAGCTGTCATGCATTTGCTACCTGAAACATTGTGATACTGAAAAAGGAGCCCCTTAACTTTCTTTCAAGCTCAGCTCCAACGGATAGGTATGAAATGCCTCGTTAGGAAAGACTCAGAAGAGATAGTGCATATAACCTGAGCTTTAGATTAAAAAAGAAAAAGTACATTGATCTTACCTGAATTTACACTTAGGAAAATGGTTTAAAATGCTAAAAAGTTTGCTTGGAAGCCACAATTTAGGTGTTGAGTTCTCAGGTATACATATGTAGTATCTACCTTTTAATCCTGATCCCACAAATACACTTAACAATGGCATTTTTTTTAAACTCTTTTTTAGATATGAGATAGAAATGGAGACTATAACAAATGTTGAGGTTGAACTAAAGAGTAATCCTTTCCTAGTTGCCAAAGGAATGCAATGAACAATTAATACCCTAGGAAAATAGAGAAAAAGCTACCGATGAAGCAGAAATCCATTTATTAGTAATACATTAGTGAGGTAATTTAATCATTCACTTCTACATTTCATATCAATACTACTTACATACACTTTTAAGGTATAATTGGACTTTCCCTTATGAAATAAAAGCTGTGGTTTGTCTTTAGCTTTGAACCCAAGATAATTTCTCTGCTGTGATTAATGAGGCAGTAACTGAAGTTCAGAAGAAGCAGTTAGGCAATTGAATTCCATGCAGCCTTAAAGGATTAAAAATGCTGACTTGCTCTTTCTCCTGTTTGCTCCTGGTTGTTTTGTCTAGGTGAAGAGCAAAGAAACTTTTCCTTTTGGGGAAGATTATTTTACATGGTAATTTGTTTCTGGAGTAGTAGATCCCAAAGAGAAATGATTCAGTAAGAATGAGTTACATCTGTCTTATTACTCCCATAGAGTAATGTGGCTTACCAATAGCCAAACAAATTAAACAACAAACACTCCAAAAGGATGTTAAATTGGAATAAACTTGGCCTAAACCTGTCTATTTTCTTGAGTGATAAAGTTTGTCCCCAAACTCTTCCATATATAGTAAACTGGAACCTAGCTTATTGTGCAAACAATTATAGTTTAACTTACCCTTATAACTTACCTTGTAACCAAGCAACTGAGTGTCATTCATGATACTGAAGCTTCAGCCAATTGGCATATCAAGTACATATAAGCAAAAATATCATATTGCATTATGTCCATGTAAGTCAAATGTCCACTACTGACAGCCAAGTTATATCCCATGTCACTTAATTTTCTATGGCTATAAATAAAATCTGTGTGTGTGTGTGTGTGTGTGTGTGTGTGATTGTGGTTGTGGTAGGATGGTGGCCCATTCTGAATTATCTTCAGTCTGGCATGCTTCTCAGTTCTAGAACATTTTTTCTTGCTTAAATTAATGTTGTGAAATCGAGTTAGTTAGTTATAAGTTATCATTATAGTCTTTCAATAACAGCAAGCTTCTTCCCAAAGAATTAATATTTGTTCAAGAATTAAAAAAAATGAAAAGTATCTAAAGGAATGATCTGCATGGTTCAATTTTTCAAGAGAAAGTAGATGAGGGAAGATGAAAAGGGGAGAAGTTGGCTTTGGTTTGCCATCAAGACCTTTCCGATGGATGGGTGATAGTTAACTGATTATGTCAAGTTGAGTAAGAAATGCCCAATTGAACTGGATCCACATAGTTCAGGGTGTGGCTGAAGGAATTTACTGAAAATAGAAGATCCACCCTGGGTGTGAGCAGAACCAACCAGTAAGGCTGTCACCTGAGTGGAATAAAAGGGAACTGAAGAAGAAAGCTCTACAGTTTTTCTTCTGGGGCACTCCAGTCTTCACCTTCACCTTGGAAGTCTTCTCCTGGCTTCTAGCGCAGGCTCTTCAGCCTCCTGATATGGCTCACACAGGACACTACAGGGAGGTCTGGGCCTCTGAACTTGACTGGATCCTTTAGATTGGGAGTACATAGACACCCCTTTTGTACTTTTCCACCCCTGAATCTGCAGGCAGCCATTGTAAGCCTATGTTGTAAGTCCCTATACATTTATATATCTTGCAATAAATCTGTTTCTCTAGTAAGTACTGACTAATACAGGAGGGGAGATGATAGATGCATATTATGTATCAGAAGACTTACTTATTGAAAAATGTTTACTGATTCACAAATATTTATTTTTCATCAACTGTATTCCAAATGGAGTTTGTGAGTATGGGGAAAATCATAATGAACTAAATGGAAAATGAAGCTTACATTTACTGGACAGGTGACAAAATAAACCAAGACAGAATCAACTGCAGTGGGAGTAGGCATGACTCAATAGGGATAAGCAGCTACTGTGACATAGGATAATGTGTAGGATTTTATTTTTACAATATAATTGATTTTAAAAATTCTCTCCCAGTAAGAAATGGCTTTTGAAAAGAGATGTGGGTAGTGAGAAGTCCTAAATCATTTAAAGATCTGGTTGAAGAGTTATCCATGCAGAGGCAGAAGAAACAGCAAGGTTAAAGATGCAGACATAAAAACAAAGTTTAGGAATCCCAGCAAAGTGAGGAATTGAGAGAATTGTAGCTACGGCACATTGCTCTGTGTGAGAGAGTGGGTAGTGGGGAGGGAAGGTGCTGTGATAGACACTATCAGAGATGACTGTGATCATTTTGGCTATCATAGTTTCCCGGTCACTTCAGGTAATATGTCATGTCACGCTCAAATGCCCAGCTTTATGACCTAAGGTATTAGAATAATAATGTTGTATATCTTTTATAAAACCATTCCCTTTCTATTGATTTTAGTCCACAGAGATCATCACAGTGTTATTATGATTTCCATCTAGTGCTAACTCGTCTTTACTGGTTTGCTGAGCAATCAATACTCTTTGTCTAGAAAGCAGAAGCCATCTTTATTTCTTTCTCTTAGCTCTTTTTGGTAAGTGTGAGGGGAAGGCTCACTCTTGCATTGGAAAGCAAACAAATTGCTGTGGAAGTGCAAGTAATAACATCATGTTTCTCCAGTACACACTAGCAAACTGCATTGCTTGTTTGGAAAGAGTCGTTTCTGCTCTCAGCCAAAGCTTTGTAACACACAGGCATTTCAGACTGCACACAGAGCCAAGTTTCTTTATCAAAGGCTGAGTCCTGAGGCAGCCCTGCATTTGGCTCAGAGAGGTGCCTTTTCAGTCTAGGGAGATGTGAACCAGTCATTGATTTGTCTATTTCTGCCTGAGTTTTTCTCTAAAATACTCATTTTAAGAGCGAAAATTATTGACATAAATGTCTTTGCCTGATAAAGTTCTACCCATTTTCCTAACCCTACATCTGTGTATAACCTATATACATATACTACGTGATTAAAAATGAAGTATTTCCTCTCATAATCTAATAATCATTAGAAATGATTTTATCTAGGTATTCTCATTCATTTCTAAATGTTTATTATTATTGTTCTTTATATTTTGCTCATTTATCTGTCTTTACTGGACACTAAATAACACAACGAATATGATTCCTATGTACTCTAAATTAAAATAAATACACACTTTTGGATGCCAAGCAAAGGAATTCAGTTCAATCTGTAAACAAAAGGGAATTTGATGAATACTTGTAGAATCATATTTAGGAAAAACCACCGAGATGTTGGTGATTAAAAAAAAAAAATTGGACACAATTAAATGTAAAAGATTTTGGTAAGAATTGAGGCCTTAACAGCAGCTAGTGAAGATCTGAGATAAGAAAGTATCAGTCAAAGTGGAGGTGGATAGCTAAATAAGAACAATGTAAAAAGAAAACTGCTAGAAGTTAGCAATTAATTGCACATGGCCAGCAAAAGAAATGACGTATTTTAAGGTGAATTACTGGCTTTCAGCTTGGTAAATGAGAATAGGTGGCAAACTTACTAGGACATAGAATAAGGGCAGATATTAAAGAGATAATTGTTATGAGAATTTTTTATCATTGTTAAAGTTAATGTGCCTATGTTATATCTAGGATTTGGATGGAACCAAGTTAAATTGGCATGTTGAGTTTAACAGAGTCAACAGAAATTCCATAGGTTTTATCGAAATCAAATAAAAATATAGAGAGGAACCCTCAAACAAATGAGTTTCATTTGGGAATAATATAAAGACTAAAATTGCAATATGGGTCAGAATTGTGCCTTCTGTGTCAGAAGTCTATTGTAAAGGAATCGGCTAAGATTTACTGGAAAAGAGATAGCTCTTAAAGTTGTGAAAGTTCATTGGTGCCAGTGGTGTGAAACAGGCAAGCTCTGATTAGAGAGTAGGACCAGTCACTAGATCTAACCTGCATTCCTAAAGGCATGGTAGGATTTGTTGGTTTGGGTTCACAAGACAGTGTGTCGAGTATGTTCTATTCTTGGGTGATATATGTGTCAAGCAGAGATTTGAAAAGATTTCTTGTGATAATTGCTTTTATCAGGCTAACTGTGCATGGCAGCCCACCTTCATGGCCTCCCCTGGGACTGTTCTCCAGGGTCTGACACAAATGTGACTCCATTTTGAAACCAAGGACTTTCATATTTTTAAACAAGTACAGCTGTTTAATATGCTGTTGGACTCATGAGTCTGAAGCTCTATTTCATATGCTATGGAATTAATGAACCTTATATTCAAGATATATATCTGAACTGGGGATATACATTTTAGATTCCAAGAATATGCCTGAAAAAAATCCATGATTTCCAATTTTGGTTTAGAAAACAACAAAGCCTGAGAGTAGAACCCATTGGAATATTTAATTACTCCATTACTTAGGGAATAAAGAGAGAATGAAAACCCTGAAAATATGTTGAAAGTTAGTGACTAGAGACATGAGAAGAAAACAGGAAAATGGAGTTGGAGAAATCTATGAAAAGGAAAATCTCAAGAAAGTGGTGACTGGTTCCCTTTGTCAAAGATGGTGAACACTGTAAAAAGATTCAAAGAGTTTGAAGTTATTTGATGACCTAAATGAGATATATTGAGTAAGTGGTAGGAATATTTTAAACTTTGAAGGAAAAAATATCATCTAGTAATGAAGATAATAAAAATTGATTACACTGTTTTTAAAAAAGTCATATTCTGCCTTAAAGAAGGATAAATTTAAATCATTTGTAAGAAAATGAATGCACCCTGAGTCCAGAATTTTAAGTGAAATAAATCAGACACACAAGTTTAAATAAATCTGATGCATAGCTTTTATATGAGAAACTTAAAGCACAGATAATATGAAGAGCAGAATAAAAGACAGATTATAGGAAACAGGGAGATATGTGTTTTGCAAATGGCAGAAGACCAAGAGACAGAGGGAAAGGGGAGAGGGGGAGAGAAGGGGAACATGAGAATTGGGATGTATTATGTATGTAAACCAACTCCCCAGGATGAATGCATATGATATTTACTACAAACATGTACTAATAAAAATCAAAATTAAAGAAAGATGTGGTAAACTTTAGTATGTTTGCCTGATACAGACAGTAAAGAAGATCAACAGCAAAAAAGTTCTGTGCACAGTAAATTAGAGATTATTTCACATGGCAAATTCCTTTCAGAAGCAGATGGCACTCATGACAGAGATGGATATGCAATTCTAAGAAGTGGGAGAGAGCACCTCTTTTCCCCATTAAGCAGGAAATCTATGCATCAATTTTAAACTCACTGAGTCACTAAGTAGGAAATAGACAAAGGTGATATTTTGTGCCCCAGAGAAAATAGTATTTTTTTTTAATTTAAAAGAATGGATCTAAGGTTAGGTCTCAAATGCAACTTTAGAATCACTGTTAATATGAAAAAATAAAAGAGATTAAGACAAAAGAGTACTGTTGTCACTCTTCACACATAATCAATCACCACAATTTTTCTATCTTGAGCCCAACTGTGGCTTCACAATCCTGAGGATTTTGGACATTCAGAAAGCCACTACCAGTCAGTCAGAATTATTCCAAGAGTAGATGTCTCTCCATCGTCCCATGCTCAGATGAGGGATGTGACCATGGACAGGTAACAGGATATTGAGGTTACCGTGCATGACACACTTACTCCATTTTGAGGTTACTGCTTGAATGAGATACGCTATAATTTTTCTGAGTGCAGCTGGCACAGTTATGATCTCGTGAGTCAGGTTAGCACCATCTTGTGAATTAGGTTAGCACCAGAAAGAAATGGAAAGGTGTTTAGACATTTGCAGAAAAGTGATGCTGAAGGGCAGAAAGATGAAGTATAGAGAGTATTGATAAAAAGTAGAGGGAATAGATAGTAGTGGTCTAGATTGGCTAAAGAAGGAAGAGAAGTTTGGATGACAGTAACAGAGACCAGGGGAAATGAAGTATTGTATCTTAGGGTGAGTATAAGAACAGGAGACTAAGAGGACTCAAAACCAAGAGTTTGGGTTAGAGAATTAAAACTGCGTTTAAGAAAATGAAAAAGGAAAAATGATTATAAAGAGAGGCCAAAATTCACCCCATATTGCACCATTTGGATATGGAAACTACTTTGGCGTGAAGGCTTTTGAGGTATACAACAGACCCAAGAGAGAGTTCTGAACTCCCCATGTTTTCCTGAAAACAGGAGAGTAAAACTCTCACATGAAAGATGCCCTTGCCATACCAGGACAGAAGAGAGACAGCCTTTGACAGAAGATCATAGCTAAGAGAATTATGTACAAAGAGATGCAAAAATATGATATGACTGGGCAAAGAAAATGTGAGATATATATATATACACACACACACACATATATATGCCATAAAGAAGGATAGATGTGAGTCATTTGTAGGGAAATTGATAAACATTAAGGCCACTATGCTAAGTGAAATAAGTCGTACAGAGAAGGTTAATTATTGTATGGTTTCTTTCATGTGAGGAAACCAATGTATAAATAATTTAAAGAGTGAAATAAAAGATAGATGATAGGAAGCAGGGAGATAGACTTCGTATAGCTGTGAAAGAGATCTGAGGAGGAGGAAAGACTGGAAGGAGAGGAGAGGAAGAGTGTAAAAAGAATCAAGTTGCAATATATGTATGTGCATATTACCCATGACGAATGTATTTATTATGTATCACAAACTTTTATTAATATAAAAATTAAGATAGTTCTTATCCTCTCTTAGCTTTCATACATAAATTAATAATTTCACCCATAAAGAAGATAATTCTTATCTTCTGTTAGCTACTTTTCCAAAGTTATTTATCTTTGTTCAATCTAAAGCATTTGGGTTGGGCATGGTGCCATATAACTGTAATCTCAGCACTTAATAGGCTGAGACAGGAGGATCACAAGTTCGACGTCAGCCTAGGCTGTATAAGGAATTTGAGGCCAGTCTGTACTACAAAGTGAAATCCTGTTTCAATTCTGCCTTCCCAATAAAATAAGTGAAAGCATTGGAATCTTGTGACATCTTTGGGTCTTCATTTCCTTACGAGGGCTCCTGGAGACTGTAAGAGGGTAGCGGTAAAATTTTGCCACATCTGGGTGAATTAACAATACTGGAAGGGTAAACTCAGAGAAGCCAGAAGTGTCAGCAACAGTTGTTAGGTGCTAGCAGAATGGAAGCTGAATTTGATGTGTGGAGGGAGATGATGAAGCCCTAAAGTCCTTAATGAATACAGGAACGTTTCAGTAGAAAACAGCAGGGAACTTGATAAAGGGCAGTTTCAACCTAAGATAAATGAAGCAACTTAGATGCGTCAAATGGCATCAGCAAGAATGCTGCCACTCTTCTGCATCTGACAGTCTCTAGAACACTTTTTTTTTTTTTTTTTTTTTGTGGTGCCGGGAATCAAACTCAGGCCCTTGTGCTTGCAAGGCAAGCACTCTAATCACTGAGCTAAATCCCCAGCCCCTAGAACACTTTTTCAAATGCTGGTAAACGCAATCTACAATAAATTAATCCTATGTCACTATAAGGAATGTGCATATCATATAGAGAGTACATACACACATACATGCAGGATGAACATACATGCTTCTGTGTATGCACACAGGTACAACCATATAAACACTGCAATAATGGAAAACATTATCAAAGCAATATTTATTAATTGTAACACACTGTGGTATTTTCTATTTTAATCTATCCTATTCTACAGTGTTTTGTTTACACTTATAAGTTCTGGTGGAAACACATTGCTTGCAGTTCAACATATATTGTTGAGTTAGGACTTGCAGCTTAATAAACTGATTCTGATTGTGAGAGGTGTAAGAGAATATCTAAAATGTGGTCCTCTTGGGCTAACGCAGCTTTCAGGGAAGATACAGGTATAAAGTGAAAAGTCTTTGGTTGTAAAAAAATGAGAGTGCATACAAATCTGAGTAGGTTGCACTTTGGCTGATGAAAAAGATAGAAGCACAAAAACACACCAGTGGAAATAGAAACCCTTTGTGTGGGCATGTATAATTGGGAATGACCCCAGTTTTCGACGTAGGAACTATACTTAATCACACAGTGATTCCTTATGATCTCAGAAGTTCATAGACTATGAAAAATGACTGATGCTGATGCCAATATAAAGAAAGAAACAAAAAAAGAAGATAACAATTGTTAGTTACACCTCTTTTGAATTTTGAGGATTCTAGGAATGAGATTGAAGAAATATGATGGATATGATCAGAAGGCCCCAAGTGTCTTCTAAAGAATGTAAAGCTCTAGATCTATGTGAAATTAGAATTTAAGAAATCAAATATACAAGTATGGGATTAGAAAAATATAATAGTGAATTAGATTTTAAAAATTCAGGGGCATCATTGTTATTATCACCAGCCCTACCAAAATAAGTAATAGTTTAAAGTTACTGAGTAACTACTTCTTCCAGGGCCTGGCTTCCATTTTATGGATAATGTGACATTTATTTCTCACAGGCTTAATAAATATATTGCCATGGCCACTTCCTGATGAGGAGACTGAGTAATTTGTCAAGGTTGCATAGCTAGTAAAATAATGGTGGTAGTTAGGTCTTGATAGCTAAAGAGAATTCATAGGTTGGAAAACAGCAACAATTATGAACTTATGGTTTATTGTAGGAAAAGGATAAAATATAGCAACAGTATGAAGAAGATGATCCTAGCCAAAGATGGCCTCTCAGCAAATGGTCTGGGTAGGGGCGACATGCTTCACTTATCCTCCTGCAGTCTGTAGTGAAATGAGCTGCTTCTTTCAGATCAGAAACCACAGTGAGTGTGCAGAACACCTTGGAACCAGGGAGATACACATGGAGTCGCAGATAGGGTTTCTGCTATTTTGTTGCTCATTTAATTGTTTCTTGCTGTGAAACCAGTTCTAATGGCAAAGAATTGAGGTGGGTGTGGAGGAATACTTTTCTTGATGAATAATGCTGACAAGTGACATGGGCCTGATAACAGGCTGGACTATGCACAAAAGATCTAGACTAGCTTTTAAGCACCGCTTTGATCGGATAGGGACTGATAATTTTCTACTGGGTCTTGAATATGGCATTTTTGGAGGGACTTTTTCTTCATGTTCTCAGGGATCTGCTTCTTGAGTAAGAAAGACATAGATCACGGTATACTTTTGGCATTGGAGACATCATGACAGCCCTGCTCCCACCTAGTTACAGCGCACTTGGCACTTGAGACATAGGAGTATGGGGTAAAGGAATGTGCATTCCATACATGGTTAGTGTCTTAGTTACTTTTCTCATTGCTGAGACAAAATACCCAACACCTGAAGTTAAAGGAGGAAAGGTTTATTTTGGCTCACAGCCCATAGAGGTTTCAGTGAATAATCAGCTGGCTCTAAGGCAGGGTGACATGGCAGAGGGGAATGGCACAGAGAGGAAAAATGGTTCATGGCAAGCATAAGGAAGCAAAGCAGTGAAGCAGCAAGCAATAAGCGGTGACCACAGCAGCCCTCTTTCTGTCCCTTATATTCTATCTAGGCTACCTGCCCACTCACACCCAGAGTGGGGCATGCTTAATCCCAGCAGTGTACTGGAAATCAAATCCAGCACCACGTGCTTAATCCCAGCATCACACACTCTAGATCTAGCCACCTCCAAAAAGCTCCACCCATGACTGCATGAGGCTTTGGGGGAACATCTAGATACAAGTCATAGCAGTTATCAAGGTAGAATAGGGAAAAAAAAGACATCAGCGGGGAACAGGTTATGGATCAGGGCTCTAGAATCCTCTTGTGTCCTGTCCCATGAGGGTACCTGTCCTATTTCAGTACTGCATATTTAGTACTGTGTGGTTTCTTAAAAGCAGACAGAATAAAATATTCTCCAACACTAGTTTCTTACTCAGTGTAATTACATTTTAATATCTTCAAAGCAGCTAGGTCAAAAGTGGGGAAGCGTCTATACTCAGTGATGCCTTAACTCTTGGGTGGTACCATCCTCATAACTGGATCCTGAATATGGAGTAGAAAAAGCACAAAGTACAGTAGCATTAATAACAGTATCAAGAATTTGTTTTCTTGTCTGAGCATTACTTCAGAGCTGACTTCAGTATATCTACACTAGGGAAAAATTTAAAAGTGAGAATTTAGCAAAGAGCTGCATATACTGTACTGTATTAGTTAACTTCCCCCTTCCTGGACGTAATACCTGATACCTACAATGAAAAGGAAGTGAAGTTTGATTTAGCTCATATCTTAGTGAGATTCAGGGCATGGTCAACTGGCTGCAAAGCAGAAATCTCATGGTAGAAAAGCTGGACAGAGCAAATCTGCTTAGCTCATGGCATCGAGGAAGCTGAGTGGGGGAACAGTGCCAGAGAGGGAGGAGCCAGCAACCAGACACAGTACCCAAGGCCAAGCCTACACAGTGCATCCAGGCAAACCTGAAGTGTGCTTCACCAACCTCTGGGGCAGATCCCAAAGCCAATCAAGTTGACACTCCACTTTACCTGCCACTTATGCTAACCTGCTGCCTAACCAAAATATCCAGAGACAGAAAGAAAAAATCATATACCTTCTTTTTTGGATTAGAGGTAAACAGTGAGTTTCACCAACTCTGAAAGTATGAGAAGTGCTCGCTTCAGCAGCACATATACTAAAATATTAAACTATGAGTGAACGATCACGTACACCAACATCATGAGTTCTACAAAAATGCTGAGGAAGCTACAGTCAAGAAAAAAATGCCTTTTTCATAGTCAGCTGATAGACGACAAAAAATAGGCCTTCTCAGTACTAAAAAAATGATAATTTGGATGGTGCAAGAGTAGAAATAAATATTGAAAGAACAAGTTGAAATTAAACTCAATGAGATAAGGAGAAAAGAGAAAATATAGAGGAAATAAGTATTAGGATGAAGAGAGCCTGCAAATAGAATTACAAGATTATGATCTGCATTGTAGGTAGAAAAGATTAAAATTGACAGTATGCAATCAGTGACAAGAAAGACAAAATTGTCCCCAAGAAAGAAGAGCAAAAGGACAAGGACATGAAATGTTGGTGGAACAGCTAAGAAGTGTGGAAGTCAGAGAACATATTTACATGAATTTTATTAAAACATAAATTTAAAATATAAAGAAAATATTCAACCATGTATTTAAATTTATCTGTGAAACACTATTCTGAACTCTGCAGTTATACATGTAAAGAGCATGGAGCAGTTTTGTTTTTCATGTTAAGGGGGGTAGAAAGTAAATTATGAAAAAATAAGAAATCATGAATTTTAATTCTATGATTGATGCTATGATGAGTGTACTATGCCGTGACTGAGGTAAGAGAAGGTAACTCAAGGTCATGTAAGTTTGGAAGGTCAAGGAAGACCCTTGTGAGAAGATGGCCTTTTAATTATGTAAAAAGAACAGTATGCAGAAAAAAGGCGAGGACAGGAATATTGAGGAACTTCCTGGAAAAAGCAAAAACTTTTGAAAATATGATATAAAACCTTTTGAAACAAGCTGCTGTATGTCGTGAATGAAGATGGGTACATTGCAAATACTGTAAGTGTAAAGAACAGGGTCACAGGTCTGAAGGGAAAATAGGCAGATTACTGAGAGTTTAAAGGACAACCAGGATTTGGGATTTCATTGTGATGATAATGAAAAACCTGTAGAAGATATTTATGATAAGCATTGACAAAATTCAAATTTTAAAAAAAAAAATAGACTACTGGGATTTTGAATGCAGGGCCTTCACAGTGAGATACATCTCCAGCCCTTTATATATATTTTTTTTATTTTGTGATACAGGGTCTCCCTAAGTCACTAAGTTGCTCAGCCTGGGCTCAAACTTGTGATCCTCCTACCTCTGCCTCCAAGAATTCTGGTATTGTAGACTTGAGCCACCATGTCTAACTCAGACCTGCTTTGTAACAAAAGTTGCCTTAGCTTTAGTAGCTTCAGTGACAAAATGAAATATAAAGGAATACCTGGGAAATCTGCTGAGAGGTTACAGTACTCTTCAAAGTAGAAACAATAGACTAGTTCATTATCAATAGGCACGGAGAGAAAGATGTGAACACGTTCAGGTAATGAATAATTCATTACTGGCGTAATTCATACTTTCATTGAGATACTGGATATGAAACATAAAGAAATGTAAAAAACCAAGATTTTAAGGTTTCGATTCAGTGTCTCCCAATGGCCATGTGTAAGGGACTTGGCTACTAGCCTGTGGCACTACAGGGAGGCGACAGATCCTTTAGGACATGTGTCCTAATGAGAGGAAGTGAGGTTTTGGGGTATTCTTTTTAATGGGATATTGGAAGCCCAAACCCTCTCTCTCTTTCTCTCCCCCTCTTCTCTCTCTCTCTCTCTCTCTCTGTCTCTCTGTCTCTCTCTCTCTCTCTTTCTGTCTCTGTTTCAGGTTACAATGAGATGATCAGCCCCTTAAACCATGGGCTTCCTGTGATGATGTACTGACTTTCCACAAGCACAAAGACAATAAGGCCAAGTGACCGTGGACTGACATATACTCCAAAACAAACTTTTCCTACATATAATTTGAGTATCTAGGTATATTGTCACAGCAATAGAAGGGTGATTAGCACATAAGAACTCAAGTTTTTGTCCCAAACACTAGATGGATGGTCAATAATGAATGCTGGAATATAGGAAGGTGTGTGTGTGCGTGTGTGTGTGTGTGTGTGTGTGTGTGTGTGTGTGTGTGTGGTGTTTCTGTGTTTCAGGGAAGGACACTAAGAGTTCTGTGAAGCTTAAATTTAAATTCACACCGAAATTGATATACATGTTAGATATCAAAGTGGAAGCAGTATGTTGACTATTCCACATGTCTTTAGTGTTCAAAGAATCACTGTGAACTAGAGATATGTATTTATGAATTGTTGACAGATACATATTCAGGCAAGAAAAATACATAATCTACAAAGAAGTAAAGCACAGGCTGCACTAAGTGTCTGTATAGTTAAATGACAGAAACTAACAGAGCAATAGCTATTCAGTATAGAAACAAAAGTTATGTTATGGGCCAATAACTGATAGTACATCAAATTTCTTGTCATATATGAAGACAAGGATAAGGAATTTCAGATATGTACATATTCCGAAAGTGGACCTATCATCCCCTGCATTTAAATGCAAGCACTTAAAGGTATGCTTAAAGGTTGTTAAGAATGAATCAAAATTTAATAGTCATCAACAATGAAGTATAAGTTTATTTTTCTCTTCTAGAAATATACTCTAAGAAAATATAAAATATGTATGTAAATGTATGCACAGAGATATTAATTGTAGAATTTTGGTTAATAATGAAAATTGCATTCCATACGGTAGAATACTAGAAAGCTATTGAAAATGATGTTTGTGAATGATTTGAATTGCCTAGTAAAATGATTGTGAAACTTAATGAAGTGAAAAAAGATGTCAAATTATAAGTGCAGTATCTTCTTTGTCAGGATGTGTGGAAAAATACTCTGGAAGTGAACAAGTAAATGTTGCTAGTGTTTGGGTCTGGGAGTTAGAATTATTGTTTTCCAGTTTTAGTGGGTTTTTTCTTTTTACTATAATTTAATAGTATTTTCTAAATAAAGTGCTATATTAAATGTTTTAAAACTTTAAAAGGCAAGAGTAAAGTTACTGGAGAAACCGGGCATAGCGCTACCCATCTGCAGTCCCAGTATTTGGGAGGCTGCGGTGGGAGAATTGCTGGCATTTTGAGGCCAAACTGGGCTACACAGTGAGTTCAAGTCCAGTCTGAGTGATGCAGTGAGACCGTATGTCAAGAAAAAGTATATTTAAACATAGAAAGCTATAAGACCAAATTAATAAGCAGAATAAAAATTCAGTATGTGTTACTCATCCAAAAAATTTAAAAACATAAGTAAATATAGGCCCATGAGCAAGCTTAAAGAAACACAAAATAGTATGGTTGCCGTCAGTATTAACAGGAGTGAGTATACGAAGAATTTCAAGTTGTTTGTGAACAGAGAAATGAACACAAAATTCCAAATGCACACTGTGGAACTACCTTCAGGGTTGCAAGCTTATGACTGTAGAAATTAGTGAAATGATGGAGAGCTTAAATAGGTTTTTCACAGGTAATGAAAAGAAAAGGGACAGAAGAACACATTAAAAGGAAAATTAATCAAAGAAGGAGAAAATCCAACACTAAGTGCCAAAATGCTCAGCACAAATTAGGGACTTAGTAGCTAATAACAGTGGTTAGAACTAGCAGCCGAAGTAAGAGGAACTGGAGATGGAACCCTCAGACACATCACTGTGTAGGAGAGGAACAGTTCTCTTGGAGACATGAGAGTGATGGAAAAGAAGGGAGTTAAGAGGAGAAGTTTAAAGATCCTGTAGAATCAGCATAGAATCAAAAGAGCAGCCAACCCACCCTCTCGCTGTCACCAATGCCAACCACTAATGAAACTACCTGTCACCAGATTGGGATCCTGCCCACAAAAGCCTAGATGGAAAAAGAGAAGTGAAAAAGCAATTCAGTTGTTAAAAATGTCCTAAATATCTAGTCTTGAATATCCTTTAGGAGAACAAAACCACTACAAAACAATGTCAAATGAATTAAATGACACTGTATAGTTATTCAGGTATATTTTAAAAATAGACTTGAAATTCAAAAATGAAGTACCAAAAATAATTAAATGCAAGAGTTGAAATTCAATGAGTTGATAGAGGTCTGGAAAGAAATTAAAGAAAAAGTGAAAGAGAATCAGAAATGAAGGATAAAATTCAAGGTGATCAAGGGAGTATAAAACTAAGTAAAATGATACACGGTGTAATAACTATTGTTATTCTCTTATTTGATTATGAAATTTTGTTTTCATTTTTTCATAAAAGAAAAATTAAAGGAGTGAAATGTTTCTTTGTGTGTTTCTCCTTTTTGTAGTGCTGGGAATTGAACTCAGGGTTTTTTGCACACTAAGCAAGTGCTTTTTGACTGAGCCAAGCCTCCAGGCCCCTAAATGAAATATTAATAAGAACCATTGAAAGAAAGCAGGGAAATAATCATGAGTATAAACAAGACAAAAAAGAAAAGTAAACTTGGCCAGAGGAAAAGTGGCTGAAGTGGAAGATATATGAAGAAGTTCTTCATATGTATGTGTAACTGATGATTTTAAGAAGAATAACTAAGCAATAGAACTACAATAATATTTATAAAATAATCATAAATATGCTTTCTACTCAAAATCTTAATGTCAATGTACTGAAAGAACCCATTTGACACTTAGAAAAACTGAGTCAAACTTATGTCATGCAAAATTACCAAGCTTTAAGGACAAATAAAAAATTCTCAGTGTCTACTGGCAAATGACCAAATTATTTCTTAGTGTAAGAAAACAGTGCCAATGCCAGATGTTTTAAGAGCACATCACTGACCTACAGCAAGGCAAGAATGAAGAAGGAATTTCAAGAATCTGAAGAAAGTACAGTGTGGGCCAAAGATTTCATGTTATGCCAACTCATTTTTCAAGTATAGAACAACATATAGAACTCCTCCAAGGAAGTCTGGCAAAGATGAGATCTGTTTTTCACAACCGCACTATAAGCCATTATCAAATTAATTTTAGATTTAACATTAAAGAAGAGGAATAAGGACATAATAGAAAAATAATATAAAAGCAGAATAGAGACTGGAAAGGGCAAATGGAATATGGACATCAATTATTATATAAATAACAAAAGTAGATGTCAAATAATGCCAATTAAAACTGATAACGCAGATAGAAAGTAGCTAATTATTGCTTTAAAGTGTATAAATCTTACTACATACTAAAGCAAAGAAAACACATGACATTTTAAAATTTTTAATATATAAAACCTATAGCATGGAGAATATGGATAATCTTTTAACCAAGTGTATTAGTTACTTTTCTAGAGCCAAAGGTTTGCAAGAGAGCAGATTTTATACAGGACAATTACAAGTTACAACATTCACTCATAAGCCAAATGCAGGAAGTGTGCTGAATGTCTGTCTATGTGTTGGACACCCAACAGATCCAATCAAGGGCTGGGAGCCCACAGCAGTGTCCCATGTACATCTGTGTCTGCACTAAATGCCTGAAGAAATCTATACTGCAACCAGGATGTGATGCTCACAGCAGAGATGAAGACCGGAGCTCCCCTGAAGTGAACGGCAGCCATCCTGGATAACAGCAAGACCCCAAGTTCCTTCTGCGGTGAGAACAGCTGAATTCCCTTCTGGATAACCAGCCACAACACAGCTTCTCCTGAGAAACAGCCGGCAACTATCTTCTGCTCCCGTTCTCCTTTATGTTGTGTTGGCAACAATCCTCTTGCGGCTCTTCTATGCCCAAAACCACACCAACTCAGTCCATTTGGGCGTTCCTGCTCAAGTTGACCATATCAGTCCACCACACCAAGTAATTAAAATCTACATCGCTAGTAAAGTACACATGTATAATATGTGTCACGAAATGTGATATTTTCAATACATAATATGTTTTGTATCATATTCTGGCTAAAAATACGTGACCTGATTCTAATTATGAAAAAAATCAACATACAAATCCTAATTGAAGAGTATGTACAAAATAAATGTGCTCTATTCTATAAGTATATCATTGCTATTGTTAATGAAGGTTTTAAAAAGTGTATCAGATTACAGGAGACTTAAAAAGATGCATCACTAAATTCAGTAGATTCTGAATCTCTTCTGAACTAGAAATCAAATTCTATAAAGGGTATTATAGGAATAATTAGGAAATGGCATTTAGGTTAGATTGAAGTATTGTATCAAAGTTAAATTTGCTTGAAATTAAAAATCAGTTATATCATGTCTTCAGAGAGGAGCTATGGAAAACGAAGAGAGTAGAGTAAATGCTATTGATAATGTTGGAGTGAGTAAATTCTCAGTCTCTTAATGTATTCTCTGGGAATTGTGAATCTGGTTTGCTTCCCTTTCTTGGTACCGTCCTGCTTGGGAACCTGGAAAATCTGTGGATAGAACCAGTTTCCTATTCTTGTTTGACACCAGCCTGTCATGTAAAGATACTCTTGGAACTTCCCTGAACTGGAATGTTTGAGATCACCAGCAAAAGGAATATTTAAAGATTGTGCACAATGATAATCTGGTTGATTGTGATCTCACGAGGCCTTAGGAGATATCCTCTTATTAAAAGGCGGGCAGTATAAAACAGAAAACACATCAGTAAGTCATGAATCAACAAATAGGAATACTTCATATGTAGTTTAAAATCTGATTTCTAACATAAAAAATGCCCTCATGGGGGTTGGGGATTTAGCTCTGTGGTTAGAGTGCTTGCTTAGCAAGCACAAGGCCCTGAGTTCTAGGCTCACCACAAAAAAAAAAAAAAAAAAAAAAAAAAAAAAAAAAAAAGGCCCTATGTTTGGGAAGTTCTGGCATTTGAAATCCTTTTCTGCATTAATTATTTGAAATCCTTTTTATGCATTAAATTTTGTTCCTTCACTTCAGAGGGATTTATTGAGTCCTTATTTTGGCTATGTGCTAGGTATATAACTGAAATAGGTTCTGAATATCCTTGTAGGGACAGTTAGAGGGGCATAGGTAGCACAGGGCATAAAGTAGCTGACATGACATGGCTGGCGTGGCAGACAGCTGTAGAAATAACCACCTGCTTACTAGAAACTGCCCGTTGTGAAACCTTTTGCAGATGTAGAACAGTTTATTCTTAGAGACCCTACCCTTCCTGAAACCTCCACAGGTGTAACATGGCTATTCTTAGGGTCCCGCTTGGGTGCCCTGGAAACTCCCTGCAACTCCAAGAACATTAGCAACCGATCGTCCGAGCAACAAAGGTAAAAGGCCCTGACAAGCCTAGAACACACCAATCAGATAAGACTCACAGCCCTTAAAACAAAGGCCGAGACCCTGATCGGCTTGGGACTGCTGTAAATATGGCCAGAGCAGGTCACCACTTGGAGAAGTTCACTCGAGCTTGTCGCATGCAGCTGTACCTCCGCCTTCATGGTCTTACGAATAAAGCTCTGCTTTGGGCACATAAGAGTTCATCTGAGGACACCTTGGCTTTCTGCATAGCAGAGGCCAAGAGGGAGTGTGCTTGCTTGCAAACACGTCCTCCAAGTCACCAGATGCACTCTGTCCTTGAGCAAGTCTTGTGCTGCTGTTTTATCTCCCTCTCCCAAGATTTGTTATAAACCCAAAGAAAAGCACAATGTATTAAGAGAATACTGTCTTCAAGTAACCTGTATTATCCTTTGTTTGCTTGGCTAATAATTATGGGATGAGTTGAGAGAGAATCCAGAGTTCACCGAATCCATAGAGGTAACTTGATGTGGCTCTCACCAGCCGCCCCTTATCTTTCAAAGTTGTCGTCATTGCCCAGTATGCTTTTGGAGCTTTCCAGACATCACACAACTTTTGTTTCTGACTTCATCATTCTTCGTGGACATGACTTCCCACTTTTCCGCTTTGGCTTTGAGTCAGTCTCACTCCACTGTCCCATTCCTTGCCAGAGTGAGGGCAAGCACCTGAGGGACAGGCGGGTTGTGCCATGGAAATCCCTCTTTCTCCAGACCCCTCCGTGACGTTACATTCTGTTCTTGGATAATTTTTTTTTTTCCATTTCTAATGTGATCTGTGTGTGTCATGTGAAGTCATGCATGTGTCTTGTAACTGATAGGGCTACTTAAGCTTATCTTCCATACAATCTGTCCAATATATATGACCTTCATATTTATCTTTATCAAATATAGATTTGATCATGTATACTCTTAAATTTTTTTTTAACTTTAAAATCATAATTTATTATATAAATAAACTTGTTTCTACTGATCAACCAATACAATTTACCATGTGAAAATTGCTTGGATATCTTGCCCTAGGTGGAATGCACCATCATTTTCACATCAATGTTAATGAACATCTTCTTGTTTAATGACTTTGTTTTTTATTTTATTATTTTTTTTATTTTTTAATTATTTTTACCAAGAACATGTATTGGTACATTGTATACATAATGATCATAATCAACATGGTTATTTTGTACCTGTACATGATACATCTTGGTTTTCCCCCCTCTTCCTGCCTTCCCCTCCCCTCTCTTCCATTCACCCACCCCTCCCTATTTGCAACAAGTGTAGCTACACTTTCCCATTTTTTCCCCTTTCATCTTACTTTTCTTTTAACCTTCTTCTTTATCCCCCTTTTCTCTATCTAGTTCTCTCTTTTGAATACTATCTCTCTTTTTTCTTTTTTTTAAACAAAATATATATTCTACCCCTTTGTCCTTATTTACACTTATGGTTTCTCCTCTTCTAAGGATAAAGCCAGCTATTTTAGCATATTATACAAGCTTCCTTCGGTTAATAATTATTTCTCTTTTGGAACAAATCTTATTTTTATGGGGTTTTCTTGAGTTTTCCCTACTGCTTGAGGTTATTTTCTTATGCTTCTAAAGAGCTAATTCTTTAAAGAAATATTGCTTCCTTCTCCCAGCAATATTAAGAACTCCCAGGTCTGTGGTTTCATGGTCATTGTACCTATCAAGTCATACTAGAGTTTATTTCTACTTTTTATCTCTTCTCATTGGAGGTATGATATAGGTACCACACTCATTCCAATGCTTTGTGTAATATTTGGATCCTACTATAGTTTTAATAAATGTTTGTCAAATACAATGATAATATTTACTGTAAGTGTATAGAACCAAGTTAGCTGGTGGAAAAAAAATCAAGAGAATAGTAAGGGAAAGAAAATTTCCCAAAGCTTTCAGAAACAAGAGCACATATTGCACAAATAGTCTGAATATATGTACTACCCATTAAAAAGTTTCAGATTGTACCTAATGATACTCTATTAACAACACTCAAGATGATTTTGCAAACATTAAAGATGTTGGACGGAATCAGACATCTGGCTTGAAATAATTCCACTGGGATATGGACAGGCAATCTCTTTGAAGTAAAAATGTTTATGCAACACAGCAGAATTATCAAATGCCTTACCTACTGCCAAAGAGCAGCTGTAGCCAAATATTAAGTAATGTGAAAGAAGAAAAATGATGCTGCAATTCTCTCAGTGGGGTATAAACCAAGAATAGGTCTTGTTTCACAGCAATGCACATATTCAGTAGTGTTATCTTTTATATAAAACAAGAAGAGAGAAAGAGGCAGTTTAAAATTTCACATTTCAAACTTTAAATCGTAATACTTCTGCCTTATCATTTTTGAAAAATTTCATTGACTTCAATAGAAAACAACATAAAAAGTGAGGGTTTAATTAGTAAGTATGTACCTTTTCTACTTACTTTATTTTCATATTTTTTTCTGTTAAGTAGGCCTGCGCGAATACTTCAAATGATTCAATTTTTAAAAACACTTAAAGACTATGAGCAGCATAAGGATTCTTTTTCATGGAGGACCTTCCCTTATCTGCGTACATAATGACACTTCTCTTTAGCAAAGACACTTCTGAGAGGTAAGAAGTGGATAATGTATAGGAATTATAAACATTAGCAGAACTCTTTGTGCTCTCTTATTCTCCTTCCCCTACATTACAGAATTTGAATCATCTTTTCAAATTACATGATAAACAGCCTAAATTTTTCTAAATTTATTTTAATCTTATTTTCTTCTCTTCCTATCTTTAAAATATTCAATATTGGAGATAGTTTTGAAACTATCATCCCTTTTCAAGTTCCTAGAAAAATATACCTTCTTCCTACCTTAATTCTTGAGATTGTTCAGCCAATCACCACTCCTGTTGCCTTGACAGATTTCTTCCAGCAATGATTCTCCAGGAAATTACATGCCTCTGGGAAAAGAAGGCTTGGATTGTTAAATGTATCGCCCCAAATCCTAGCGTTTCATTGGGCATAGAGGTCTTCTGTTCCCATCTCGGAAGGGAGTTCCACTGACACACTATTGTAAACCCACTCAATGGAAGAGAGACTGTTTTTTGACTAGTACTGTTCAGGAAAAGTTCTTCGTTTCTGCTTGGCCACTTCCTGACTCTTACTCTATTTTAGTCTTATGTGTTCTCTAGAAGCACTTTTATCCTGGTCCTCTGTTGAAAGTCCTTCAGCCCGAGAGCACAGAATCTGCCCTTTTAATGACCTTCTCTTTCCCCGGCTTTTTGTCTCATGAATTTGATGGATATGGAACAGGCTACCAACTTTTCCACCAGCTATGTAAGTGTACTTAGACTTTTTCTGGGGTCCCAGCTTTTTTTCCAAGAAGGCACTAAGACTCAGTTAGTAAAATATAAGTGTTGAACCATTCAGCTCAACTTGTCAGTAGCCCTGTGTTTCATGACAAATGATCAGATACTGTTCTTTGATGCTTATCTAGCACTTTGTGACTGTTGTCAATTGGTTAAGAATAAAGAAAACAATAGAGACAACACATAAAATCCCCAACTTCCTTCAATTTCAGTTACATGAAAAGCCTGAAGCATATAAGTATGTATTTATAGTGCTTGCAGTATTCACTGAGAATACTAAAAGGATACCATCCTTCTTAGCAAAGAATCTATTCTGTCTTTTGTAAGACAAGCACACAGTTACAATTAAACAGACACAATGATAATAGCTAACATGTGTTTTGTGCTCAGTCTGTTTTAGTCATTATACTAAGCACATTCTAATTGATGTTAAGCATATTGTCAGCTTTCCCACTGCTGGGAAAGGGTACCTGACCTCTATGTCTTGAAGGATGAGAGATCATTTCAGAGGTTGCCGTCCATGGTTGGCTGGCTCAAAAACAGGAATATCATTGTCAAAAGTTGTGGGTGACCAAGCACCTCTTTATGGCATCTGGGAAACAGAATGAAAGGGAAGAGTGCCAAAGGGAGACAGACCCTCCAAAGGCACATGCCCCCAGTGACCTTTCTCCGAATAGCATGTCCAATTATGAACCTCAGTGGGTTAATCCACTGATGAGTGCAGTGTCCTCACAATCCAGTCACCTCTCCCAGATTTTCTTTATCCAGTCATGTGGACAATTAACTGTCACAAGCCCACCCTTTCCCAACTTGAAAAACCAATTATATCTACTTAAACCATATTCAATCTCCAAATAAACATAATACCAAGTAAATAATTCCGTCCAAAAATGATATAACTATTCTGTGTACAATCAAAAATGCAATAATTCCTTCACCAAAGTCTTAGCAAATTTGCTCAAAATCCCAGGTCTAAAGTCTGTACTGAGACTCAAGGCAAATTCTTATGTATGGTCCACTTAAAAAAAACAAAGTTATGCATAGCTTCAATATAATGGCTCAACATTCCAGTTCCGAAAGGGAAGACTAGGAGAATATGAAAGAATTGAACCATCTTATTCTTTAGGTTCCTTGGCTGGAACACAATCTTTCTACATATATAGTATTAAAATGGTTTAGGGTAGCTATCATTACTGTGGGCAATAAGTACAAACTTGAAACTCATAATACCTGCTTTACTGTGAATAATACATAAGACATATTTTTGTGTCTTTTGCAAATGTCCATAAAACTTAGGTAGGCTAAATTGTTAGCTTTCAACTAAGAAAAATTCTGACCTTTTGCATTTCTTGACCATGGGTCCTAAGGGTTGAAACTTAGAAAACCAGAAAGAGAAAGGAAAGCCTATCAAGCTAAAAATAATATGTGAATTAGTTTGGGTGCAAAAATGTAGACCAGTGATGGTGAAACTTTTAGAGCTTTCAATGATTCAAACAGCCCCTCTGCAGCATGTGTGCCACAGGTTCACTACCGCTAATGTAGACTTAAATATTTGATATAGTACCAAGGAAATTAAAGATGGACAGACAAGTTAAACTTCAACTTGATGTCATGAAATCATGTGGTATTAAGTAGTTTGGAATCTGATCTGAGTACAGCCACACAGTCTTCGATATGGATTGAATATTGTGTCCCTATAGGACTCCTATGTTCAAAGCTAGCCTCCAATGTGATAGTACTAAGAGGTAGAGCCTGTGGGAGGTAATTAGGACATGAAGGTACATCCTTCACGTATTGTATTAGTGCCTTTACAAAACAGATCTTGGACAGCGCTCTAGCTCTGCTTTCTGCAGCGTGAGGGCACGACGAGAAGTCAGCTGTTGGCCACCTGGTGGGGTGTCCTCATCAGAATCCAACCATGCTGCACCATGACCTCAGACTTCCCGATATCAGAATCATGGGAAATGAAATGAAATGAATTTTGATTGTTTATAAATGACCCAGTCTATGGTAATTTCTTATGGTACCCTGAAATAACTAAGACAGCTATCAAGTTTTTGAGCAAAAGGAGTCTCTCTTTTTCTATGTCTATATTCTCCTAAAAGACCTTATCTGGTATCTTGACTTCACCTATCAGTGTTAGGCAGATCATCCTTAAAGAATGGAGAAACAGTCTGTATCAATATTCAGCAGTAATCCTGTACTATCAAACTATTTTAGGGAAATTAATATTCACATACAATTAAACTTATATTTGATTCTAATGCCTAACTAGTGATTGCCACTATTGACTTGCTACTAATACTCAAGAGAAGAAAACATTATGTTCTTTCTTGAAAATGGCAACACCTGGGATTTCTACATTAATTTTAATTGTAGCAAAGTATAATTTATTACCAGCTTGGATTTTACAAAGAAAAAATGTCTTATAGGAAAGCTATTTACATGATGTTGTGGTGCTGTGCTCATTTTGTTATTGTTGGTTTTGTTCTTAGACTTTCCCCAAGCAGTTAACTGTAGATTATAGAACTTAAATGTGAAGAATTCTAACACAGGGACACACAATGCATTTAGTATTTCAGGTTTTTCTGTCTCATATAAATTATCTTTTGAAATATTATTTCTATCAACAAAGCATCATATGCATGCACAAAATGTTCATAGTCTGGAGTACAGATAACAAACAAAGACAGTGTGCTAATGCTTTCATGCTAAGTATTGGTGAAAATCCATATATTGAGATCTGTAAGGTTTTTGTGTTAGTCCCTTTCCCTTTGCTGGAGCAAAATAACTGAAACCTGTAATTTAAGGGAGCAGAGGTTTATTTAGCTCATGGTTTCAGAGAGTTCAACTATGGTTTGCTGGACTTCATGGCAGAAATGGCATGGTCAAAGGACATGGCAGAGAAAAGTTACTGACTCTGTGACAACCATGAAGCACAGAGAGAAGAAAGGAGCTGGAAGCAAGAACACACCCTGCCAGGTCATGTCCTCAGTGACCCATCCTCCTCCAACCAAATCCCACCACCTAACACCACATTCAGTTGTGAACTTAACGGTAGTTTAAACCCACATGACTGAGTTTCATGATCCACTTACCTTCTAAAAGACCCACTGCTGAGCACATGAGACTTTTGGGGGACATTTTAGATCCAAACCATAGCAATCCCAAGGCAGAACATCTGCGTGTTGCCAGGTAGGAAGCTGAAATTACATAGGGACTGCTCATCAAGTTCCTACAATTCACATATGACAACCAAATTGGAACTCATGAAGAATTATTTTCACTAAAAACTAGTTCACCTCACATATTTGTACTTAGTGAAGAATTATTTGATGAGCTTTGGGTTTTAATGAATTTAAGTATTTACACTGCTTAATACTAATACACACTGATTGTTAAAGACGATTACTTAAACTCTAGGGATATCGGTTTCACGTATGTACAATAAGAGTAGTGAAAATATGTATTTATAGTACTGTTCTGATGATTAAATGGCTTAATACCTTTAAAGCTTGTGTGTACTATACATACACAGACAGTTTTACTTATAAACTTAGACATAAAACTTAAGTAGAATCTAGAAATATTTTTAGAGAAATAAATAAGATTTGTCCTAGGAATATGCTTAGGAAAAATTAGAAAATCTGCCAATCATATACTTTATATATTGCTATATAAATTAAATAAATAAATTATTTTACTGTCTTATCATGTTCAGTATCCAATGTTGATTAAAACGCAAACAAGCACTCTAGGCATGGCAGTGCATTCCTCTAATCCCAGCATTCCTGTAGATTAATGCAGAAGTATTACAAGATCAAGTCCTGTCTGGGTAACTTGGAATTTAGCAAGACCCTGCCTCAAAATAAAAGTAGGAAAAAAGAAAAAAAGAGTACTGCAGTGCAGTGTAAAGGCCTGAGGTAAAAGGCCCTGGTTCAATTCCAACTACCACAAAACAAAACAAAACAAAAATAAACAACCCCCAACAATAAAGGTTATATTAACAAAAAAGAAATTGAAGGAATTTTTAAAATTTTATAGAACTCATCTATGTAAATCCTGAAACAAGAATTACAAATATTATATATATCTCTGTGAAATTCATAAGCAAAATAAGAATGTCCCTACTATTCCTAATTACTAACTTATAATAAATGTTCTAATTCAGGGTTTCTTAACTTTGTCATTAATATTTTAGAGCACATATTTATTATGAAGCTCTCTGAATATTGCCAAATGTCTCCTAGAGAGGGCAGACTAGACCCAGGGTAGAACTTCAGTTTTAATCAGTGAGAAAA
Organism: Hystrix cristata; assembly: GCA_004026905.1. Taxonomy (NCBI): domain Eukaryota; kingdom Metazoa; phylum Chordata; class Mammalia; order Rodentia; family Hystricidae; genus Hystrix; species Hystrix cristata. The sequence continues at coordinate 4,534 of PVJO010013050.1, read as the reverse complement.
GATAGGAGACTAAAAACACAAAGTGCAAAAATAGCAACGGAATAAAAACTATTTTCAGACAGTAGAATTGCTATGATCAACTAAAATATATTACAGAAAAAGATCATAATTCCACTAGTAACTGAAGGTGTTAAATGTTTGGGAATTTATTTGAGGAGAAAATAGTTGATATAAAGATAATGGTTCTATCCAAATAATTTACAAATTGAAGAGAAGTCTAATAAACATATTGATGCACAAATATAAAATTAAACTTCATAAAAATGTTGCATATTTATAGCTAAGAACATCTTAAGGAAGATCAGGGATGGGTGATTTACCCAGCTGAATGCCAGCATGCCACATAAAGCCATATTAAATATATAAGCATGGAATTGGTCTTGAATCATACTATAAGACAAAGCTGGAAAACATGCTAAGTGAAACAGTCGAATGCACAGGCATACATTATATAGTTTAATTTCTATGAAATAAACAGCTTAGCCATGTCAATAGAAATGTATACCATATTAGTAATTGTGACAGTCAAGTGATAGGAGACAATGGAGAGTAACTGCTAAAGGATTCGGATTTCTTTGCAAAGTGATGAAATTTTTCTGGAATTAGATAATGAAGATGATGGTTGCACAAGACTGAATATACTGAAAGCAGTGAATTATTCTCTTTAAAAGAGTGGTATTTGTAGTATTTAATTTCTATCAAGATAAAGCTAAAAGAAAATATGAAATATAAAAATTAAAAAAACCCCACAAAATCAGCCCAGAAATAGATGAACAAATTATCATGTATGTCTGATAATCTATATACATATATAATTTTGTTATTTTATGCATTATTATCATTGTATATATTTATCCTGTGGGAATTACAGATTATCTGAAAGGAGAGATATTAATATTTGTGTGCTTTCCATCCATTGGGGCAAATATCAAACACCAATAAATTATGTTGTAATTAACTCTCTTGAGACACAGAAAACTGCTTATGTACTTGTCATCATTCACAAATAAAATTTCATATTAGATCAAAAGACAAATATTTTTAAAAACCCTCTAACTCGCTAGAAAAAGGTAAAGACAAATTAGCTTACATACAGTTGGGATAGGGAATGCTTTCTTATACAAGTCACATAATAAAAAAGGCAAAACAGAAAATATTAAATTGACAGTCTCAAAATTCTAGACTGTGTAAAAAAAAAAAGGACAGAACAAAGCACTAGAGAATTATTTGTAATTTATAAAATAATTGCATGGTAGCAAAAAAATAAGACTGGTATAAAAAGTTTGAAAACCTGATGAGAAAGGTGAGAAATATTAAGGCACAGAAGGAAAATTAAATTATTAATAACTGAGAAGATGGCTTAGCGTAAATACTAATTAAGGAAATGCAAATGAGGCCAATGAAGTATATTTCTCCAATAAAACTAGCTAAAAAATTCTGAGTGATGAGATTAAAAACTGAAACTTCCAACTACTACAATTATTATGTTAGAATATTAGAATGACCAGATATGTTTACAGAAAGATAAATAGATACATGTCTATAAAATGTATAGGTGTAAATATTGGGAGATATAACCATTCTAATTTGTAGAAAATTTACATACTTGCACCAGAAGGTATGTACAGTAATTGTTTATATTTATTATTGTTTGTGATACTGAGGTATTAAGAAAAAAAACTATGGATTATTAAAATGTAATGGGTTGTCTTATTCTATACGATTTTCCATAAACTCACCACTCCTTTCTTAAAAGATAGAATCTGTTGTACCCTCCCTTTACATCTGGGCTGATTTTGTGATGTCACTGACTAAAAAAATTCCCTGAGTTGTTATAAAGAGCAAGTGAAGCGGTTGAACTAGTGGTTGTTTAATCTGCCTCCAAGGTGGCTCATCTTGGCTGGCAGGTTGGTGATGAATGTTGCCTGGGAAATGAGGCTATTTGACTTCCCAGGTTGGAAAACAAAAGGTGATGTAGTTTTTGGCCAGCGTGCGTTCTTGGGACATTTTCCCTTGGAACTCAGCCACTGTGCTGTGGGGAATCCCAGGCCATATGGAGAGACCCATATGGAGAAAGTTTAGTTTGCAGCTTATGACATGTGGCACATAGACACCCCTTCTCACCCAGCCCAGCCCAAAGCACAGATCTGTAAGTGAATAAAATGGCTATTGCATTGTGAAGTTACTTAGATTTAGGGTGACTTGTTAGAAAACATTAGATTGTAAGAATACAATCTAGTTTCATTAAGTGGAAAAATATTTTAGTATGTAATTTTGTATAGCCTCTTAATTCTTCATATGTTTGTGTTATGCATTTACATTTACATGTATATGTACATATATGTGAGTGTGCATGTATGTGGTATCTATAATGTGTTGAAGCTACAGACATAAACAGGTTTTCAAGACATGTAGTTAAGTGATCAAAAATAAGTTTACAGAGAAAATTTCAGTATAATATTCATGCGCCTCCCCTGGCTGAATAAAACCAGATAAATAAACTGATTTCTAAATGAGCATATGTGTTGTAGAGAACGCAGCTACCAGTGGAAAACAGGACATGGAGTAGCTTACCTTTATTTGACTTTATTAAATTTTTACAGTGAAAATATATTAATATCTTGCTCTTAAAATATAGAACAATTTTTCAAATACAAGAGGTAAAAGCCTACATGACTGAAGTTTCAGTGTGGATAGAGAGAGAAATCTTAAACACCTCTAATGCTGTTTTAGGATTTGAGTCCTGGAAGTTTTGACTGATTCATCTTTAATTTGAAGTCAAAGCATCAGCAAAATGCTTGCCACCTCTTCTGGAGCTATGTTTTTGTTGTTATTTAGAACAATGTGTTTGACAAGTCTTCAAACTATGTGTGACCAATTTTTTTTTTTCCTTCATTGGTGCAATAATTGGAAACAAGTCAGTTGATGGGTTTTATCACATCTGTCAAATTTGCTCATTATATAAATGTGATTCATGTAATTACTTCTCCCAATCTCTGTACTCTGTCTTTCCATGACTTAGATATGCATCAGCAAATTGCGATTCTTCTGCATTCTGGGGACTATTTACCTGGAGCAGAAAACCCTTTTGATTTTAAAGTCAGAGGTACAGACTTTTTTCACTAGTATTAACCTCATTGACATTTGCCCATCTTTCTCTTTGCAGACCTAAAATATAACATCAAACAGCAATGATATTGTTAAATGATAAAATAGATGTACCAAAGATAGGTAGCATTTAAGGACAGCTTAAGTAGTTTGCTCAAATATACAAAACTAGAGTGTAAAAATGCAAGAATTGAACCCAAGTTCCTGTCACCCGCCCCAACTCATTTACTCTGTTGACTGCATGCCGTCTCCTTGGTGTACTTGCACCTTGATGTACATGAAAATGTGTCAGCAGCGCTCTGACCTACACCTGTCTCTGCTGGTTCTACCACTGAAGCGGTTTCTCATGGTGGACTCCAGACTCATGGCTCCAGGAATCCTCTCTCAGTTCTCCCCTTGCCTTAGCCCTGTTGTCGGCCCTTCAACAGATGGCGACAAATAACCAAATTTCATTTGTCTCAAATAATTTTAGTTCAATACCTTTAGCATACATGGGGCTCAAGACAATATAGGAACGTACATGCAGTTTGTCCACATTCTAGACATTTGCTTCATGGATAAACTTTTAGTTTATTCAGACATGTTACTCATCACCTTCTATTACAAGCATTAAACATACAAGAAGCTTTCTTTCTCACAGCTGCTGATATTTGTAATGTTAATTCACATATTCAACATGTACACACACACATACACAAACACACACACACACACACACACACACACATATATGAAATTCTTCATTGGATTTCTTCTCTGATCTGCATATTTCTCTTTGACTAGGTAAAAAATCCAATTTGTAAGCCACTTTGTCTACTACTCAACTAATTTACAAAGAACTACTTTTTTAAAGTAGAAGATCTATTAAGATTTGTTGTAAAAATTTAGTAATATTTTAAAGAAAGAAAACTTGGCTGTGGTCAAACTGTTCTACACCTATGTTACCTTTTCCCTAAAACTTATGACTTAATAGGCCTTTCACTACCACACTTATTTTACAATCTGTTGATGAATGATTTGATTCAAGGAGGCCTCCCTGATCCCACTCCTAGCACCTCGGTTATGATTTAACTACTACCTCCATTCTTTTTGGTTTTAGGAGGCCACACGTGTGGAAAAAGAGAAAGAAGCCATGGCATAATCTTAAAAAAATGGCTTTGAGATATCAAATGGCTTTGATATCTAGAATGTGATGCTAAAATGGCATGAACTTTTGAAACCCCTTTCAATTGTGCATTGGTCATAGAGACATATGAAAATAACAAATAAATAATGATATAACAAATTCCTATTTTATTTTAATCATGCCTCTTCTCCTCCTTTGCCGCTTTCTCTGAAAGGGAATTAAAACTTCTTCTCCTTTTCTTCCTCCTCCTCTTCCCCCTTCTTTCTTTTTTCTTTCTTTCTTTCTTTTTTTTTTTTTTTT
>PVJO010013049.1:0-53188 GCA_004026905.1 Hystrix cristata | reverse complement strand
ACAGGGGAAAAAGAGGGGAAAGGGAAAATATGGAAAATGATGAATGAACCTGCTGTAAATAGGGAGGGAGGGTGCAGAGGGGAGAGGGGGAGAGGGGGGAGAACCAAGATACATCATGTATAGGTACAGAATTAATGTAATGAATGTGACCATTGTATGTAGAATGTACCAATACATGTTCTTGGTTAAAATTAAAAAAAAAAAAAAAAGTCTCTTTCTGTGGATCCAAATAATGGCTGGATACGTACAATTTCACATTGAGTGGGACCATATTTGCCTTTCCAAGCACTTACAAAAACAGGAGTGATGCTTAGGAGTAAAGACAAGAGTAGTAGGTCACAGAACTCATCCAGGGACTACAGGACCATAAAAGCCTTCTATTGTACTTCAAATGACAATCTCCAAAGTTACTCAATATTGTACTTACATTTTAGTTGGCAGCAAATCTTTAGGATATGAAGACACGACTATGATTTTGGCTGTCATTTACACAATGGGAGGGAAATATGGAAGTAATCAGAGATCTCTCAGAATGCTGGGTATCAAACCATTTCATGAATGGACTATGAAGTCACACTACACTTAAACATACATGCATGCCTGCAATCCCTGCCTAATGCTGTCCAAAGCCCCTATAGCCAAGCATGTCCAACCTGCAGTTGATGGACTGCAAGCAACCCACCACAGCTAGTAATGCAACCTCATGGGATCATGAACTTTTAACATTATGTGACTGCATAAACAGATCACACAGTGCTTGAGCATGTACTGCAGAGGTGACAACAGAACACTGTAGAGGAGAGTGTGCAGCACAGTGCTAATGCTGCCTCCTGCATTTACTAGTCAGGAAAATGAAAATGTGTATCAGATGTTGCTTGTACAAGTTGACAACATTCAGCAACTAACCACAGAAGTATTTCAGCTTCCTACACATGTGAGTGCATGTAAGCACAAGTGATTGTTAGGCAAACGTGTAAGTTTTCATATTTAATTATTAAACTCAGACTTATATTTTGGTAAAATAATAAACTCATATAGTTTTGAGTGGCTATGGTTAGGAAGTACTAAAATGTGTCAAGTAATATTTTGCTAATGGTATTATTGTAATTACATATACGACATCACTAATACTAGAAAAAAGATTGTTATTTATTAATCTTTGGAATGTACAGAGTTGCAATTAGACGTTCAACTCAAAGAAAAATCTGACCATATCTTTTTACTAGACTTTTATAAGATCTATCTTCCAAGAGAAAAATATCCCTCAGTTTCCAGTCACAGCTTATTCATGTCATTGTTTTTTGGCAGTATGTACATTTGTGACCAACTGTTTTCAAAATGAACCACGCAGTCTATTTCCAATGAACCAGGCACTGGTGCATTCGTTTCACAAAACTAAAGTTAAATATCCCACTGATTTTATGTTTATGTTGCCTACTTTTGTGTATGTCATAATAAAAAATAAAACAAAAGAAGCTTTGTTATACTTATGTACATTAACTAGATCACATATTTTATACGTGGACCATGTCAACTCTCTTCTCTCAATGCAGCCCAGGCAAGCCAAAAGGCTGGACACTCATCCAATGGAGGAGTACTGACTGTATATGCAACTTTAATGGCTATGCATTATATTCAGGCTGGATAACAGTCACTATTAAAAATTTGTTTCCAATGCTCCATTATAATATATACTTGGATAATTATCTTGATAAATACCGGAATAAATATAGTTCTCTCTATAAAATACGAGAAGCATAAATGTGCCATAAAACGATTACTTCATCTGGAAAAAAAATTTATCAACAAGTACCCTGAATTTTTTCTATCTTTGTATTTAATGTAATGCATTTTAATGGCACACGTTATTTTTAGTTTCAATTAAATGAAAGCTTTATGAGAGAAGTTTCTTTGCTCTGCTGCCAGAACTTAGCTTAGATGACTGACATGTTATCTCATCAGTATTTGCTAAATTTCATTTAAGGAACTGGATTAGTATATAAACAATGATATAAGGAGTCACAAATATGAATATTTATTTGTCTTTATGTGCTAAGAAGTAGAAACTACGCTGAATTTTTGAATATCAATTATTTTAAAGTTATTTCAGGAAAAGTTGGTTATACTCTATAACTGAATAATTATATTTCCAGAAATTCATCCTAATGATGAACAAAAACATCCACCATTCTTATACTGTTATTTCTAATAGCAAAAAATATTGAAGCTAGTCAAATTTCTAACAAAGACAAATGGATTTCTAAAAACCTAATGAATAAAATATTAAGAAAAAATTATGGAGTCAAAATAAAGTAGAAAAATACATTTAGCATACTGTTAAGGGAAAAAGAAACTTATAAGACAAAGCATATAATTACAATTTTACTTAAATTAAATATGTATGCAAATAAAATGAAAAAGAAGAAATGTACCAAATTAGTAGTAGTTAATTTGAGGTCGAATGACTGTTAAAAAACTTTTGTGTTCATTTTCAATAACAATTAATCACTTCTGATAAAATGTAATCATTTTGGACAGAAAACTGAGTATTATAACTTAATGCTCTACAAATATTTGTGAACTCTTTTCTAAAAGGAATTTATTTTTAATACAAACCTTCATCTAATTTACATATATTTCTTTAAATCAAGATGTGATTAAAACAGATGTATAAATATTCTAATTTTAGTAAACTCAGACATTTTACAGAGTTCAAACTCCCCAGGTTATGTAAATGCTTAAAGCTTAAACATTATTACTGTAAATCTATAGCCTATTATTAAAAGAGAAGTTTCTCACCTTTATATTTTCTGGTAATTTCTGAAATCCCTGAACTTAACTGAACCAATCATTCTACATTTTTCAACGTCTTCATTGAATATATCACTCATTTCTTATTTCAACTGAAATCCGGCTTTCTAACAAGTTCAGTAAAACAGAAGCCAATTTTTCTCCAATACCCTATCTCAGGGTTAAGACAAAAGTAGTTTTTCTTTATTTGCAATGATGCTTCTCAAATCCCACTATTACTCATTAAGGAACAGTAATATCCAGGTTTACCACCTTTAACTCGTGCTATAACAATCAGTACTTATTTTTTTTTTTAGTGCTTATTCTTAACAGTGATGTTACTGCATCTCCAATGTATAAAAGCCTCACTATATTCTTTTATATCATCAGTACCCTCCTGTCTTTAATTCTTTTCATCTCCACTATTCATTAAGGAGATTCTTAATAAGTAAAATCCTGTCCCCCACCACCTTCAGTCACATCTGCTTGTCAAAAATTCAGTTTTGGTTGATTCCAATTAGCTGTTTACTTTTCAATACAAAATATCAAGTATAGCATGAAGGAAAAATCAAATACTATTAAATCATGGTTAACAACCACAGGACCCTCACCTCAACACTACTTCAACACATTCTGGTTTATGCTTGCCACTTCTTAGTCTCAATTTGAGGAGAGAGAGGTGCTGGGGTTCTTCGTCTCTTTTGAGGGTTCCTCTTCCTTAAACACTGGCATTCCTCAGCAGTCTTTACCACATGTCCCACTCTACAATCTCTGTGTGATCTTTCTTATTCCAAAGGTTTCAAAAACTAGCCAAGTATTACAAATCTATAAATGTAGTATTTCAAATCTAGAAATCTAAACAAGGTCACTTTCTAATATTTAGAATATATATCCAACTGCATTCTAGATCTCTCCACATAGGACTCATACAACCACATCCAAGTTACCTTGCTCCTTAAAGAAATCACTAACACTGCCAATGCCAAACCATTTTTTTCTGAATTGTCTTATCTCAGTGAGGGTCACTATTATGAATTACTGAGTTTTCTAAGCCTGCACCCTTGGATGAATTTTAATTTCTCCTCTCTTTTAATTCCATATCCACTCAATAATGCTGCTGTTGATTCTACTTTTAAAATTTCTTATAATTGTGAACTATTATTACCTCATTTCCTTACCTCAGACTAAGTCATCTATAATTCTTGAATGAATTACAATAGTTACCAAACTATTCTCCTAATCCTCAGTTTTGTCTTCTTTTAACTTATTTTCTATAATCTTTCTAAAATCCAAAAGTGATCCATGTTTTTATTCATTAGCTCATTAAACTCATTAAAAAGTACATACTACAACAACACAATAAAGTAGGTACTATTTATTAACTGCTTATAAAGATGGCATACTACTTGTTCCTAAACAGTCCTGAGATACATTAGGTGCTTAGTAAATGCTAAATATACAATTGATAAGAACTTCCCCTTTGTCCAAGATAGGTACATGAACCAGATTTACTTTCCTGCCTAAAACTGTGCTTCTCCAAAAGCAAAAGACAAAAATTTATTAAAACAAACAGTTTTCAGAACATCAAAAGATAAATGATTCTACAGAGAATAAAGGAGGTGTGCCTTAGAATGCCTCCATTTACTACTGTTCTGAAATAATTTACACACGACAGTACCAGTAAGAGGAACCCATGAAAAGGTCTCAAACTCCCTGACTTAAGAAGATAGTGCTGAGAGTCCAGGGAGAGCAAGTCAGCTAGAGCTCACAAGATAAAATGCCAGAGAGAAGAGAACTACAAAGAGAAGATCTAAGTATTTATAGCACTATAGTTTACATTAGAAAAGAAATAGAGCTGGGGATTTAGCTCAGTGGTAGAGGACTTGCCTAACAAGGCAAGGCCCTGAGTTCTATCTCCAGCACCACCACCCCCTTCCCCCGCAAAAAAGGAAAGAAGAAATACTCCAAATCACTAATTTGAGTCACCAACTAAAGAAACTTAGGAAAAGAGCAAAACTAAACCTAAAGTAAACCAAAGTAATAAATACGAATAAGAACTCAATGAGAGAAAAAATAGAAAATAGAATAAAATCAAAAGCAATCAATAAAATAGATAAACTTCTAACCAGATGGATCAGTAAAAAGGCATAAATAATTATCAGTAGTAATAAGGGAGGAGATATTACAGATAATAATGACCAAGAAGGGAATATTAAGAATAATTTCATAGCATTAAATTCTACAACCTAAATGAACAAAATTCTTCAAAAAAATTAGCAAAAATCAGTCAAAAATCTGAAAAAGGCTCTTGATTTATTATAGAAATAGAAACTATAGTTTAAAAACTCCCATAAGTAAACTCATGCTCCAGGCCTACATGGCTTTCCTGGTGAACTCTAACAATATTTAAGGAAAAATAATACAACTGTATGTAAACTGTCACACCCTAGCAAATGGCATACTTTAAAGACACACAATTTAATGTATGTGAATAATTTCTCATATTTTCAAAATTTTCAAAGTTTTTTCAAAAATATTCACTTGATAAAACCAAGGGCAGGGAGAAGAGACAGACCAGTCAGAGGCCAAAGAAAAGCAGAAGTTGGGAAAACAAAAAAGCATAGAGATAAACGAAATGAAATCAAAGAAAATTGACAAAAAGAAAGAAGACGGTTAAGTGAGAGCAATACATAAAATGAATCCATGGTGAAAAAAAAAAGGTTAATTAGAAATAGCACTAAAACACAGAGCACACAATATAAAAGCCTTGGAACTAACAGGATACTTATTTGTTCCCCTCACTTCCTAATCCCTTGTCAAATAATTACTTAAGATTACATACTCTACAACACTCTACTCCACAACACAAAGTTGACAGATTAGTTTGGGTGCTATTGTGTTTGTGAACTGAATAAACTATAGTGTATGTCTTCTACACTTTAAATTTTAAAGAACCAAAAAAGTGTACAAATATACAAACAAAATGCACAAATATATTTCCTCAGCAATAAAGTTTAGTTTCCTTAATTACCTATGAAGCAATTCTCAAATATTTTCTAGTTTTTAAAAAGTAAGGCTAAAAGTGATCTTGCTAAAAAATGTGGGAGAGAGAATCACAAAACCAAGTATGGTTATAATAAAATAAAATTCCACTATAAACAGAATACTTAAGATACTAAAACTTTTAATATAAAAATTAGAAAGAAGACTGAATTTTATACAAACAGACTTGTGAAAAGCTTACCTGTAAAGCCTCATTTCACTCAGCTTTACTGTGATCAGATCAATAACAGGTGGGGGATTGCTCTGGCTCTCTGTCACCATAACAAACTTATTGGTCATTGTAATTAATCCAAAATCAGCTACAAAAATATCTGCCGAATCTGGAGACTGGGGGATGACCACCACTGGGGCTTTAATGTTGACATCCAGGGCTAATCTTGAACTCCTTTGAGCCAGTTCCTTCACACCAGAAGCAGCCATTCCTGCTGCCTGGACAGTTGCTTCAGCCAGGGCTTGTTTAGCTGTTTGAAAATTATCTATAAAAGCCTATAAAGATGAGAGAATTGTATTTTTCATGTTACTATGACTGGGCTTATTAAACATATTAATGTTTATAATTTTATTCTTTCTGGCCTTTAAGGTCTGTGTTGAGTAGTCTGCTGCAATTCTAATGAGTTTTCCTTTGTTAGTGATTTTCTCTCTAAGAGCTTTTAAGATTCTGTTCTCAGCTATTATCAGCAGATCAACCAATAACAAATGCTGGCAGGGCTGCAGGGAAAAAGGAACCCACCTCCACAGTTGGTGGGAAGTGTAGACTGGTCCAACCACTGTGGAAATCAAAAAATTACAACTAGAGGTTCCATTTGACCCAGCTATTCCTCTTCTTGGTATCTTCCCAGAAGAATTAAAACCCCTGTACCACAGTGATATATGCACAACCATGTTTATGGCAACACAATTTGTAATGGCTAAGTCTTGGAAACAACCCAATGCCCAGCAACTAATGAATGGCTAAAGAAGATGTGTTTTTTTTTTAATACAGTGGAGTCATAAAAAGGATAAGCTTGAGACATTTATAGGTAAATGGACGCACCTTGAGTACATACTCAAATCAGACACACAAGTATGTATCGAATTGTTTCTCTGATGTGGGAAATAAGTGTAAATAAGGACAAAATGGTATAATAGATATTGTGAGGAAAAAAGGTAATATTCAAGTGGGAAGAGAAGTAGAGAGGGAGAAGGGAAAAAGGAAAGAAGGGAAAAAGAAAAGAAGAGAAAAAAATAGAAAAATGTAAATAAAGCTATTGTAAATAAGGAGGGGAAGGGGAGTAGAAGGGGGAAGAACCAAGATATATCACATACAGGTACAAATTAACTATGATGAATGTGATCATTATGTCTATCTACAACATACCAATACATTTTCTTGGTAAATAAAAATAAATAAAGGTCTGCACAGTTAAAAAAATAAATAAATCATCAAACTTAAATAAATAAAAGTAATCTGACTCTTAAAAAAAAAGATTCTGCTCTTGTATTGGACTTTCAGGATTTTGACTGATGTGTCATGGAAAGGTTCCTAATAATTGTACTTCCATGAGAAAAAATTTTACTCAGTAAAACCAAGTTTTATTCAACATATGATTACCTACATTAATTTACTGCTGGAAAAATAGGAAGATATTGATAAAATAAAAACCCAGTACCTGGAACAAAGCAGAAGTTAGGCAACACAAAGATTTAAACCAACAGTATATAAAACAGACTTCAATTAATATTTACCATGCTATGTAATACATGTATTAATATGTTTATATATCAATTAACTAGGATATTATCATGTAAAAATGATATTACATAAATAAGGTACTAAATGCTTTTGCTGTATCAATAAGGTACTGAAGGTTCTGGTATGATAAAGGATCTACAGAAAATTATAAAAATATCAAAATAAAAAACCAAAATCAATGAAAAAAATTCTTGTTATTTTTCTATTTGAACATATAGCAATTTCCAACTAGCATAAAAGAATTAAAAATAAAGTATTAAAAAACTTACCAATATAGAATATAGAAATTTTGTGACAAAAACTACTTCAATGCAACCAACAGTTAAATTAACTGTAAGGTCTACCACATTCATATCTGTGTATGCAGAACCAGCAGTTGCATCCATGTAAGAAACCATTTTGAAGCTGAAAACTTCTTTTCCAGTGATATAAACAGCCTTAATGAGAGAAAATTCCAATTATCACAATCCATTTTTGAAACAGTGTGCCTTTAGGACAAAAATAAAGCAAAAAGTAATAAAACACAGACACGCATACTTGGAAAATCTTCCAAGTATTCAAGCCAAGACAAAGGAGGACAAATAAGGAAATAATTCTACCTACTTTATTAGAACCCACACTTTAAATTTTTTTTATTTTTTCAAATTAGTGGTGGCAGATCCTTTTCAGTCCCAAGAAATTAACTTAGGAGGTCTGGCATAGCATTTTTTAAATGGAGAATGAAAGAAAAATTACCAGAATATATTTTTTTATTTATAATTTATACTTTTGTACTGAGAATCATGAGATAAATGCATTTCTTCAGTCACTTTCAAAATTTTGAAAAACATCTACAATTTAATGAAATCTGCTTCTTTTAATTTGAGATATATGACCAGATTTTTCCAAATTCTTCAAAGAGGTCTCCCACCTATTTCTGTACTTCTTCTTCCTTATTAGTTTGTGAAGTCATCTTAATTATTAACCAGGAATCATCTACAATGACTTAGAAGTTTCAAGCTCTGCAGATGCAGAAAAAGCCTTTGACAAAATCCAACATTCTTTCATAATAAAAACCTTGAAGAAAATAGGTATGGAAGAACCTTATCTCAATCTGACAGAAGTCATTTATGACAAACTACTGCCAACATCATATTAGGTGGGGAAAAGCTGAAAGTTTTCCCACTAAAATCTCAGGAGGATGTCCATTGTCACTATTCCTCTTCAGTATAGTACTTTGAAACTTGAGTCAGAGCAATTGGGAGAGATAAGACATGAAAGTGATAAATATAAAAAGGAAGAAATCAAATTACCATCATTTGCAAATGTCATGATCTTTTATATGAAAGACTCAAAATTTCCAGAAGACTTCTAGAATTAACCAAATTTAGCAAAGCAGCAGGACAAAAATCAATAGCATTCCTGTACACCAATAATGAACTCACTGGGGAAAAAAATTGGGAAAACAACACTAGTCTCAATAGCATCAAGAATAAAATACATAGGAACCTAACCAAGGAAGTGAAAGATCTCTATAATGAAAACTACAGAATTCTGAAAAAAAAGAAACTGATGGAGACATCAGAAAATGCAAAGATATCCCGTTTTTGGATAGGCAAAATCAGTGTTGTCAAAATGGCTGTTAATTCAAAAACTGATATACAGATTTAATGCAATCTCAATCAAAATGACAATAACATTCCTCACAGAGCTAGATAAAACAATCCTAAAATTCATATAGAACAAGAGACCCAGGATAGCAAAAGTAATCCCGAGCAAAAAGAGCAAAGCAGGAGGAATCACAAGCCTGGACTTCAAATTATATTACAGATCACAGTGATTAAACAGCATGGTACTAGCACAAAAACAGGTAAATGGATCAACAGAACGGAATAAAGGATGCAGAAATAATCCCAGGCACTTTCAGCCATCTAATCTTTGACAGAGGGGCTGAAAACCTATGCTGGAACAAAAACAGCCTCTTTAACAAATGCAGCTGGGAAAACTGGCTATCTACATACAGGAGACTGAATTCAGGCCTTTATGTCTCGAGGTGTACTAAACTAAAACCAAAATGCATCAAATACCTAAATATTAAAACAGAAACAATCTGCTGGAAGATAAAGTAGGTAAAACTCACAAAATCATAGGCATAGGCAAGAACTTCCTGAACAATACCCCAACTGCACAAGAAATAACATCAAGAAACAACAAAACGGGATCATATCAAAGTAAAAAGCTTCTGCACAGCAAAGGAAACAACCAACAGAATGGGAAAAAAAATTTTTGCCAGTTCTTCCTCAGACACAGGACTATGTCTAAAATATATGAAGAACTTAAAAAGATTAGACCCCCCTCATCAAAATATGGGCCACTGAAATGAATACTTCTTAGGAAAAGTACAAATGGCCAATAAATACAGCAATGTTCAACATCCCTGGTCAATTAGAGAAATGCAATTTAAAACAACATTGCAAATCCATCTTACTCCAGAAAAAAGTGGCTATCATCAAGAAATCAAATAATAACAAATGCTAGAGAGGCTGCAAGGAAAAAGGAACTCTTCCACATTGTTAGGGGGTAATGTAAACCAGTAAAACCACTATGGAAATTCCTCAAAAAAACAAAAACTGGAAATTCCATTTGAATTAGCTATTCCCTTATCAGGTATATCTTTCTGAAAGAGTTAAAGATATTGTCGTGTACGCACATTTATAGCAGCAAAACTCATAATGGCTAAATCTTGGAAGGGGCCTATATGGCCATCAACGGACGGATGGATAAAGAAAAATTTAGCATTTATACACAACAGAGTACTACTCTGCCATACAGAGGGATAAACATGAGTCATCTGTAGGAAAATGGATGTACCTTAAGACTACAGTATTAAGTGAAATAAATCAGACACGTAAACTTAAGCATCACATGGTTTCTCTTACACGAGAAATCCAAAGTGTAAATGAATTAAAGATCAAAATTTTGAGAAGGGGACCAAGAGATTGGGGGGGCACAGGAAAAAGGAAGAGTAAAATGAATACATGGTTATACAGATGTACCAACTCTGAGTGATGAATGTAATCGATACATACTGTAAACATGTATAATAATAAAAATAAAATTTTAATTTAAAAAGACAACACATTGTAAGTTTGGCCCTTTCCCTTTCGCCAGTAAATGAACCTGGGCCATTCACTTTTACCTGTAAGTGGGCCTTTTTAACCTGTAAAGACGAGCTCTTTTCACCTCTAACATGGGTCTTTCGCTATGGATGGCTACATCTCTATTGCCTGTGATGGGTATTAACTTTGAATGGGCCATCACCCTTCCTCTTCACCCTTCCTCTTATTTGTAGCCTATAATCTACAAATTGAATCTCCTTTCCATAAATTCCTAAATTTTACAGATCTCTGTCCCCAAGTCCCCCATAAATATACCCAGGTCAAGGCATTAAGTGTCTCTCTCGAGGGCCAGCACTGTATTTCCATGAGTGTATATTTTAAAAATTTTGCCTAATAAATCCCATTATACCTCTTACTGATGCCTCTCAAAAATTCTTTTCCTCTGATGGATGTCAGCAAACCTGCAACCTGTCCCGTGTGTGGGGTGGAATCGAGGTTCCCCATTTCTGCTTTGGAGCTTCACGGTGTTGTAAGTTACCCAACTGCGTGTGTGTGTGTGTGTGTGTGTGTGTGTGTGTGTGTGTGTGAGAGAGAGAGAGAGAGAGTGAAAACTCAGAACTCTGCACTAATAGGGTAAGTCTTACTATAGGTAAATTATGGCTCAATAATGGTGACCTTAAGAAGTAAAATACAAAACAAAAACTACCAAACAAAAACAAAACACCTAATAAAGTAAGGGCTACTAGCACCCCTATAACCTCCCAAATATGCCAAGAACATTCCCACCACAAGACCTCTATAGTTGCTATTTTTTCTGAAGTGTTCTTTCCACAAGGCTTGATTTCATAATTCATTCAGATTACAGTACTTTCAAATGTTTCTTCTGCAAAGAGGTACTTCTTGATAATCCTAAAATTATCCTCATGTATCATGTCATCCAAATGCTTCAAAGCCAGTGTTTTTAAAGCACCTATCACTCCCTAATATTGTCTTATATTACTATTATTTATTCCATGAGCAGAAGAGCTTTTATCTTTCATTGATTTTAACAGTTCAAAGTCAATGAAAAAGTTAAATTAAGAAAAAAGAAGAATCTCCTCTGCAAGTCACAGGAGTGGGACTATCCTCCTCTGAGCCTAACTAAAGAGATTTGCTCAAAACACAGTTCAGAGCAGAGCTGAGGCATAGGCACCACCAGGTACAGGTAAGCAGAAAATAAAATACCATAGTCAAAATGAGTAAGTAAAAAACTGTAAACTTAGTGCTGAGTCCTCAACATCCTTCAGCCAACTGGCTCCAAGTATCTAGTGTGTGTGTCAGGCTTATGTTTATCTTATAGTACTTTTTTCAAAGAATATGGACTACCTTAAGAGGAAAAAAAAAATTCAGATACTTTCAAAATTCAGATACTTTCATATGTACACCTGTCTATAGTCTTACCCATACAAAGCTTGCAAATAGATCTAAATATCTAGTAGAGTAACAAAGTCCTTAGAAGGGAAAATCAAAATGTCATCAGATTTATCAATACTGGTGATAAGACATGGAGTAACTTGCTTAAGACCACCTAGAAAAGAAAATCCATGCCAAGGATTTAAAATCCAGTCAAAATGCCCTGCAAATAAAAATTTCAAGAAAAAAGTAAATGCTTAAGAAATATTTTTCTCTGAGCTCAGCCTAAGAAATCTAGAAGAGAATGAACCTGTGAGAAGCAACAACAGCAAAGCCAGCATACACTGGTGAAGTCTTTAATTTGACAAAGAAGAAACATTTCAACAAGGATACTATCATTCTGCAACTCTTACTAAAATAATGTCATAACTTTGTTAAAATCATTGCTGCCCAAGTATCCATTTTCAGGCCTGTCACAAGTTGTTTGAAACTTAGTCATTCGCCACCACCTTTGGTCTACTTAAAACTTCCCCTACGTGCTTGTTTGCAACCCAATGACCCAATCTCAAAGGCCTCAAACCAACGCATCCTACAGCTGTTAACCACCACGCGAACTAAAAACCAACCTCAAAGCCCTGCCATTAAGGTTCCTTCCCTCTCGTCCTTTAAACAAGACATTTCACAACCTCCACGGGGAAGCCTAAGGTGTAAAGGCCATGGACTTTATTAAAGGTCCACAACACAGGTCCTCTCTATTCTCCTTCCTTCCCGTTCTCCTCCCTCTCTCTTGCAGGCACACACATTTTCCACACTACTGGTTGAGTGCCCAACTGCTTCCAGACTTCCTATTACCTCCCAACCTGGGTACCCCTCTTCTCTCATGGATCTATAGTAATAAGATGTTTCTATCATTTTATATGTTTTGTTGTATGGTCTCTTCTTTTTCTCACCTGAGCAACATGTCTACACCTAGCCAGTGGCTATCTTGGCTTATGGCCACCTTTCAGACAGAGATAAGACCAAATCAGAAGAAATCACAAAAACGGATGGAGATACAGACATAGACATAGTACTTCCTTTGAAATTAAACACACCAACTATGAAGTATCTTGCTCTCCCACAAAAAAGCTCTAAATTTCATTGTGCTCTGAGATTTAATTCTCAGTTTACAGAAAATTAGTGAAGGAACATCCTAAATATTGCAACACAATCAGCAAAATCCAGGCTTTGAAAAAATTCTACAGAATAAATAGTAACAAATGTATGCAAAAGAGGAAGTGAGGGTGATTGATTAAAGGAAATTTATAGAATACGACAGATTTAAGCGGCATATCAGTGAAATGTGCTTTGTGGATCTTCACCCAAACAATTTAAAAGAATTATGAAAGCTAGCTGTGGTAGTGCACACCTGTAATCCCAGCACTCGGGAGGCTGAGGCAGGAGATCACCATGAGTTCGATGCCAGCCTGGGCTACATAGTTAGTTCAAGGGCATCCTGAACTACATAGCAAGACCCTGTCTCAAACAAACAAACAAACAAACAAACAAATAGAATTATGAGGCAATGAAGGAAATGGAAGCATTCACTGGATGTAATATTAATAATTCCTTGCTTTAAAGACAAACTACCAATGAGATGTTTTTGTAAATCTAGGAAGAGGATTCTAAAATTTATATGCAAGCAAAAAGGTCCAAGAACAGATAAGACCTTATTGAGGAAGAGAAACAAGACGAAAAAGAACTGTTTAATAATGAAGACAGTATGGACTGAGAGGCAGTAGAAAATGGTGAAGAGTGGAAAGAGGCGCAATGCTGGGTTTTCACATCTAGGCTGTCAGATGAAGCTCTACAAGCTGGGTTATCTCAAGTGATAAACTTTCATGTGCTTCAGTTTCTTTGTTCCCTAAAACTAAAAAATGAAATTCCAATCAGAATGGGGCTTATAGTGATTAAATAAATGCTGCTTTTAATAAATGGTAGTAGAAAATCATGTGCGATATGAGAAAAAATGAAATTGCACTTCAGCCTCAATCATATGCAAAAAATATCTTCATTGGTGAATTGTACCAAACATTTAAGGAATAATACAAATTTTATATAATTTTTTCAGAAAATAGAAGTACTTAACTCATTTTACAAAGCCAGTAGTAGCCTGACAACAAAGCCCAGAAAACTAGAAAATTAAAAATACTTGTGTACTTACTACCTAGACTTGAAAAGCATTAAAAACTGGATTTTTTTAAACCTTCACTTTGAAGAAAAGTAACTAAATTACTATGATATTATTTCATGAGAACATCAGGTAAACTAGAATCATTTTCACCTTTCTCAAATAAGGAAGGACAGTACTTGTAAAACACCATTGTACCAGTGGTCAACGGAGGATGCTGCTGCAGCAGAGTTAACTCATCTCAGGGCTACACTCTTAATGCTGATGGGTTTGGTATATCACTGCATCTAAAACTCATGTATGGGACAATGACTATGAAGTTCACATGCAGGGCCCAAAGCTTATGCCTCTCTGGTTCCTTGACAAGTAGAGAATTACAGAAAAAAGTAGTTTGCTTAAAAATCATGTAAACTGGAACCAAAGACAAGAAAAACAAGAAGGGAAATGGCAATGGGACAAGAAGACAAGAACAGATTTCAGTTTATCATTTTGGAAACTAATCTTTTAATCTTGTATCCATATGAAAAATAAAATTATTACTGAGAAAAAAGTAATGACTTGGGTTATATTATCTGTCTGTCACTAATTAATTGAATGACTTTTAGTAGATACCTTTAGTTCTGTGAGCTTTATTTCCTAGATGGGGAAAACAGATTTTGTAATTTATTTCCTAAATGCTCTATACATTATGATTTATAAAGTAAAAATAAAAGACTAAAATCAAACAATGGCTTATAAAAACTTCTTGTTCCTTATTCCTATGAATCATGTCTTTTTGATCTTTTGGGACTTTCATCTCATGCTAAACAGGCCATAATAACAAAAAAAAAGTAAGATTTTTTTTTCCTTTTTATATAAAAATCAGTTGATCACTGTATCATCACGCTTACTGGCTAAATCCATTTATGTGTTTCCTTTTTTGCCAATTCCAAATGCTGGTTTCCTGACTCAGTCAGTACTTCTGGTTTTCCTAATCTTAATAACTGATAACTTCTTTACTCTCTTCAATGTTATATTCTATTCATGCTTCATTATCAAGAGTTACTTGTCCAACTCCACAAGAGTTTCTAGTCCAAGAAACCTTACTGTTTTATACCTGGTAACAAAATACCTAATCTTCAACTACTAACAATCCAGTTCAAAGGACTCTCTCAACTTCTTAACAGCTGTATTAGTAAATATTGTGAAAATAAACTTGTTAAAAAAGCTTGGGCCTTCTGATGTTGGTATCTGAAATGTATTATGAGGTTCAGAGTATCTGAAGAAGAAAACAAAAAGAAAAATATTTTAAAAGGTATTTACCAGGCTCCCCCTAAAACACTTTGTTCCAGGAGTATTATTTAATTATGAGATACCATAATCCTGATTTTACAAATTAAAAAAAAAAATGGAATCTATGACTAGGTAATTTGCTAAGAATCACACAACTATTAAGTAGTAGAACTAAGAGAAAAAAACCAATTATGCCTGACTCTAAAACCCATGGACCAGTTGTGAATGCCTAAATTTTGTATGTGATGTTAAACTGTCTTTTTCCAAATAACAAACTATCTGGTTCTTTCTTCCTTTCTTGAGGGCTTCCTTTTTTAGACAAATATCTTATTTCTGGGTTGATTACAGAAATGTTCTTTGGAAGGAGATATTCCCTTCTACTCTGAAAGACAACACAGGAATTATAAAGTCTGAAAACAATCTTAAGCCATTTTAAAACCATCTCTCTAAAAAATTTATGTTTCCTTTTATCTAATTTAAATATACATTTGAGAAAATAAAAGATAAACGATGACTAGAACTGTCCAAGTAAAATAAGTCTTAAAATCTCAGACAAGCAGTGATGGTGGTAAAATTAATGAAGTCTATCAATTTACCTTTATGTAGTCATCCTCTTACAGGAAAACTCAAAAACTAATTCTGACTAATCTGGGGGCATTTTAGTAATTAAAATAAAAATGGATCGCTAAAAAGCAGTCTAAACAAACAACTGTAAAACTTTGAAGGTAGAAATCATAACACTAAGAACAGTCTGCAATGAATGGTAGTGCTAAAAGACCTATGTAAACATAAGATAATGGTCTGTCTTGGCTTTCAGAAAAACAATCAAAGATGTGATTGATGTTGTCTTTATCTCTAGTACAGACAGGCAGATGGGCAACAAGTATCAGTTCACCTTTTGATACAAAAGGATTAAACAGCAGGCTAAAGCAGCCATGCACTTATTATTAAACATTTTCTACTGACAAGGCACTGTGCTAGGTACTGTAATCCTGCCATAAGTAGGCAAGTATTTCTTCCACCATGTAAACAAAAGATGTTCCATGTAGTCAGCCTCTTTTCCTTATCAGCATGCCCAGAGCCACAGATCTCCCATCAGGTGTTGTATTTGGAGGCCCAGGAGGACTGAGCTCTACGAGGTAGCAAGTTCTCTAGCACTCTTCAGAGATGAGTTCAAGATACATTTAATTATCAGAGTTTAGAGGTCTATGAGTCTTTATTTTTCAAATTAATCTCTAGGGTGCACCTATACGTCTCCTATATGTTATTAACTATCAGAATTGACTGAGCTTTTAAAAAATTTCTCTCTCTACAGATTTTAAAAAATGTATTAAAGTAATATACCATAGTAGTAGGACTATATCCTCTGAATGAGAATCCCAAATAATGTGATTTTACTGTTTAGTGAAAAACATTCGAAGTTAAAATACTGAATATGAGAAAAACTTTAAAATAAACATCACTGTATAAAAATGATCCACGTGAATACAAATATTTAATAGTTTCAGAGATTTGGGTTATATTTGATGCTTGGATCAAATTTTAAAATTGTGAGATTAGTATGGCCTCTTAAAAAGTATAATGCCTACTGATGGAGAAGAAAGGCAAAATAAACCTTGTTTATAACATTTCCTGGTAATAACTACAAGAACTGTTCTTTACAGATTAAGATTTACTGAAATGTAAATATGTAGTAATGATATAGTGGAGTATGGGCAGGGTAGCCTTGAGACAGGGTCCTGCTATGTAGTTTCGGCTGCCCTTGAACTCACTATGCACTCTAGGCTGGCCTTGAACTCATGGCAGTCCTCCTGCTTCAGCCTCCTGAGTGCTGGGACTAGGCATGCGCCACCATGCCCAGCTAATGTAGTATTTTAAACTACATAAGAAAAGTAGGAACTTTTGTTTCGGTCTTTTTTTTTTTCTTTTGGTGGCTGAGAGGAAACAAGTCAATGACCAAGAAAGCTATAATTTCTTCTAACATAAATGAAAGATAAATGTTCTAACATTTGTTATAACATAAAATGAAAAAATAAACCCACGAATATAAGAAACCACGTTGCTAAAATGACAACCATCTAAGGAATTGTAAGTATCACCACTTTTAAAAGGCAATCACATGGTAATGATGTATTACTTAATAAAAACAATTCTTACCATTTGTAAAAATTTTTATTAGTGTATGTTTGTAGGACATGATTATATTCATTGTGGCGAGCTGGCACATGTACATAACACATCTCTCTCTCTCTTTTTTTTTTTTTTCTGGCAGGGGGTGCTGGGGACCAAACTCAGGGCCTTGGGCTTGCTAGGCAAGCACTCTACCACTTGAGCTAAATCCCCAACCCCTGATAACACATCTTTTTAATTCCACTTCCCCTCCCTTAAATTCTTACCTTTTTGTATATGGCCATTGTATCTGAATCCAAAACAATTATATTCCTTAGTTTTGCATTTATTTCAGTTACTGAAGACCTCATAATCATCTCAGAATCAAGCCCTAAGGGAATAAAAGTATGAGTAATTGCTTTTTCTCTCATTTAATAATTGTAAATTTATTTTTATGAAACTTCATTACCTTCGATCTTAATTTCAGAAATGTTACGTTTCTGTTCTTGAATAAAAATCTGTAAACATGATAATTCAGCTAAAATCTGCAAGGTAATAATATCTTCATTCATGGACTGCTTGATAGCTAGAAAAAAATCATATTGCAAAAGATCAGGAAAAATTTTTAGTAGTTACTATAATACACTTACAAAGTAACTGAAATATCACCGCAAATAATATTCTTTGATTATACTGATGATGATGATAATGTAAAATCTGATTTGCAACTCAAATGTAAGCAAAGTAAGATGTTCCCTACTGAACTGGAACTTCTACCCTTAATGAAGAAAGTGGAAGGGCAAAACACTGTTTCTAGAGAAGACTGAACATTTGAAACTAAGAACTACAGCTGTAAAATCCTAAATCTTTCATGACCCAATGATTAGTAGGAGATACTTTTCATAAAATTACAAATGCTCACTGCTTTTAAGAAGTAACAAGTTGAGTATCCAAAGATCCAAAATCCAAAATGCTCCAAAGTTTTCAGAGTTTGGAGCATTTCAAATCTCAAATTTTTGGATGATGTTCAACCTGTGCTCTGATTAAAAATATACTGATACTCCTCAAATTTTGTTGTGCTTTTCTAATCTAAAATATTAATAAATGCATTAATTTGAATCTAAACCAAAAACTTCTGTATCATCTTCAACTAAAACCAGTTATATAATAAACAATTTTTCTTCAGCATTATTCAGTTTCCTTGACCATTATTTCCTAAAATTAACCTGGAATATAATGAATTCTTTAGGTATTAGTCTAGGCCAGTGGTGGCAAACCTATGGCATGAGTGTTACTGTGCTTTTAAGACAAAAGATGTTAATGTATGAGTTGTTTTTTTCTAAAAAACTAAAAAGCTCAGTATTCAGGTTTAATTTGCAGCGTTGACACTTAGCAATAAATAAGAGGGTTTGAGGGTGCAGTCTGGAACTCAGTCTCTAAAAGGTTCGCCATCACTGGTCTAGGCAATAAAATTCTAGAGTCAACGGTGTAAGTTAATAAATTCAGAGCTCAACCCCAAACTACTTTGCAAAAAAAAAAAAAAATTTGAATTTTTGAAAATCATACCTAATTTTTTAATGACTTCTCCTTTGTCTTCAGTCTCCACAACAGACGCTGAGGCTGATTTTTCCATGGAGGGTGGAAGGATTTTATTAAAATAATTTATTGTATTCAGAAGTGCTTCCGTATGTAAATGAATATCCAAAGAAGAAAAATACACCTGAAGAACAAAGTAGATATTAGCTAACAGGTTAATAAAAATGTGTTTTTCTGGTCTCTGTAAGATATCACATTTTTTACAGTTTAGGTCTAAAACATTGGCCACTGACTTGGGACTTGAGAAGGTTTCTGGATCACGGAGGCACCACACTCATTGACAGATTAATTCGCTGATGTGTTCACAGTTGAATGTGCTATAAGGAAGTGGGCCTGGCTGGAAGAGGCAGTTCAGTGGGGGCTTGACCTAGAAAGATGTATTCTTGTCCCCAACTCCTCCCTTCTTTCTCTCTGCTTCCTGGCTGTCCACAGATTGAGCAGCTCCTCTGCCAATCTGAGCAGCTATCTCTGCCTTGGAGCCAGACAAATGCGGACTAAATCACGTGAAACTGTGAGCAAATGAAAACTCTCTTAAACAGCCGATATCTGGTATTTATCCCAGAAAGAGGAAAGTGACCAACACAGGTATAAAGCATGTAATCTGACTAAGGATGTAGTTCCATAGTAGAATGACTGCCTAGAATATGATATGAAGTTCAGGATTTGATCCTCAGCAACATACAAAAACAAATTTAACACAGAATGTCATTTACAATACTGTTTTTAACCCTTAAGGCTCTTATATTCCAGCTACAATTTTCAAAATATACTTAAGACATAGAAATACAGTATATAATTAAAACACGAATTAATATCTATTCATACCTTGATTAGTTGTAAAACATTGTTATGGGTACATTTCAAGTTAGGTGCATTTTTTTCAGCCTATCCAGAAAGAAAACAAATCTGTTAGATCCTCATGGGAAGGTACATGCATATACCATTAAATGATAGTCCTAAAATACATTATGCAACTATTCCAGGTGTATATGTAATAAGTATATATAAGGTAACTATACTAGATGCATTAAATATATGTCATATATTTAGTTTTACACACATACATTACACACTATATACACAAACACACACATAATTACCAACTGTTTCACTAGAACAAAGCAATTGCTTTACCAAAACAAATTTGATTAAATATGAGCTCTTCTAACACATAGCAAGTATTCAGTAAATGTTTCATTGCTATTAACAAGAGAAAGAAATGGTAGAAAATATCAAGCATAGAAAACAATCATTTGATCAATCAAGCACTCTGTATGGTTCTTCCTAATTCCTCCTGACTTTGAAAACAAAATTTGTGACAGAATTTCAATGAAGTATCCAAATACTGTTTTTCTTTCTCAAAAAATTATTACATTATTTTTCATTGATAAATCATAATTACACATCTTTATGGGGTAGCATGTGTTATTTTAATCTAGGTATATAATGTGGAATGATTAAATCAAGCCAACACCACCACGCCTATGATTTTTTGAGCTGAGATATTTAAAATGTACCTTTATTTTGAAATATATATTACTGAGTATAGTTACTCAGTTATAGTTCTGCAACAGATCTCAAAACTTACTCCTCCAAAATATCTAACACATTGCTCCCTTTTACCTTTCCTTCCTACCTCAGGTTCTGTTAGCCATCATTCTTCTCTCTACTTCTATGCGTTCAACTTTACTGATTCTGCATTAAGTGAGATTTGTGCAATAATTGCTTGGATTCTATGCTTGGATTATTTCATTTAGCACAATATCCTCCAGATTCATCTATGTTATTGCAAATGAAAAGATTTCAATCCTTTTAAGTAATATTCTACTGTGTGACATTTTCTTTATTTATTCATTTTCATTAGATGTAGAACTTTTTTGATGTAGAACATTTTTGTAATTGAAAAACTAATACAAACATAAAAAAATTCTACAGTATCTATATCAATAATGGATAGCAAAAATGGTCTTGAAAGTGAAAAACTCTTTCGGCATTATTCTTATTATAAAGTGATTGTTAACATGATATGCCATATAAAAATAATGTTAATGAAAAAATATCATAAATAGATCATTTCACACAAAAAACTTCACAGATGAGAAAATGACATAAATCAATACAAATGAAATGGAGCCACTAAAACTAGGAAAATCAGGTAACTTCAGACAATGGTCAAAAGTAGAGTGAAATCAACATCTAGCCTAACAATAAATTCCACTGAGACCAAAAAAGCTCCCTGCCCCATGACTCTGGGGTCGGATGTGTGTGTGTTGGGGTGAGGTGTCAAACTGCTAGTCTTCTCTATATAGAAGACAGGCTACTTATTTTGTTATATTGAAGTACTTATAAATCACAACTATTTGATAGAGAATGACAAGAGATAAAGCGTTACAAATTACTGAGGTTACATGACAATAAAGATTAAACAAACTATTCCTAAACTTACAAAATCTGATGAAAAACTTCAGCAGCACACTTACCTGTCAAGCTGATATGAATGGAATTGCTTACCTTCACATACTCCAATGTTAACAGATCTTCCATTGTGTTATCGAGTGTTGTGACCAAATATATTGGTTTCTTATTGTCATCTAAAAATAATTTTTTAAATTAATTTTCAAAATTATTTTTTTATAGGCAAACTAACTGAAAATAAATGCAGGCAGTATTAATATCAGTTCTGGGCCTTGGATTCTACCTTAACCAGTCAGGTCCTCTCTTTGCTTCTTAAACTCTAGAAGTACTTTCTTGTCATAATTCTATTCCCTTCCCTATAACCCTAACAAGAGGGAAGATCAGAAAAACCAGAAACCATCAAAAAAAAATCCAGAGTAGTTGTCAGGAATGAAAAGACATAAAAAGAATTCTTTCCCTAGGTTACAGAACAAGCTAGGAAAAAACTACCAGTCCTTGAAAATTTAGCTGTTGAAAAGACAAATCAGAAATATAATGAGTTTCTCTATATACTAAGATTAAAATAACTAAGTTACAAAATCAGTCTTTATCAGTTACATTACTGCTTCTGTTAAAAATCTGCTATTCTCAGGGGCTGGGGATTTAGCTCAGTGATTAGAGTGCTTGCCTGGCAAGCATAAGGGCCTGAGTTCGATCCCCAGCACTGGAAAAAAAAAAAAAAAAAAAAATTTAAAAAAAAAATCTGCTATTCTAGGGGAAGTTTTATAGAAAAGTTTTTTGTATAAAGCCTTTAAAACTGTCATCGCCAAATTACATGGCTGCTAGACGTTAGTATCGAGAGACTGGGAGAAAGGACTCCAAACTAGTATTATTATTGAGAGAAAAAAGCCACACATTCCAAAGTCCTCCAAACTTAAAAATTATTAGTACATAAACCAGCTTTCTACTCCACGTGCTAAACTAACGTTTCAGGCCTCAGGAATATACACACTTCATTTATGCATTTACTGATTCATTGAACAACTACTCACTGACCATTTTGCATAAGAAACTGTGCTAGTCACTCCTTCTCAGAAAACAGAGTAAAATTAATACAGAATTAGGTGAGATGATAATTACATACTCCGTATTTTGTTTACAAGTGCATTTTATTCCTTTGTTCTTGGGAAAACAAAAATTAAACATAAATGTAAAAAGGAACGATTTCTGGATTACCAGAGTGCCCCATCAAGTTTACTCTTCATTCCAATTAACAAAATGAACTGCTTCCTCAGTGTGAAAAGGGTAATAAAATTCTATACCTACTACATACGATGGTCTTCTTATCCAGAGGTACCATAACAAAATCTACCACATTAAAATTCTCAAGGGATAAAGAACCATTTTCAGGATACACTGACTTGCTCCCTGACTTAAAAATGGGCCAAAGATTTTAACTGCTATATCACCAAAGATATACTAGACAGCAAACAGCCATATAAAAAAATGCTGCACATTTTTGTCATCAGAGAAAAGCAAACTACCACCATATCTATAAAAACAATCCAAATTGAGAACACTGACAAGGCTAAACCACAGCAAGGATACTGAGCAACATAGTTTTCGGTACTGCCAGCAGAAATACAAAGGGCCACTGGATCTCTGAAAAGCAGATCCAGTCCCACCACAGCCAGTCTCCTCAGGACACGGCCTTTCGAACAGCCAGAGGAAAGGAAAGAGCACTTCAGAGGCCAGACTCCTCCTTTTCCAACACCTTCCCTCCAAACACTGGGAACAATGTGGCCTGCCAGTGTCCTTACCGTGCTCATCTTGGGACCTCCGCACCCCGGCAGAGAGAAGATAAACAAGCAAACAGGGCTTGCGAAGTCCCACAGGTGGGGGCCCCTGCCCACGGACTCCGGCGGACTCCACGTGAGAAGGGGCATGCCCACTGAATTCTCGCAGAGCACCAAATCCCAAACACCCCCTTTTCATGCAAGAGCATGCCCACCGACTCCCACAGATCCCCGTCAGCCTTTGCCATTGTGTCTGGTGGGGTAAAGGTCCCTAGGCCAAGCCTAGAAATAGTGTCAGATTCTGCCTGCTAGCTGAATTCTTAAGACTAGTTCAGGTTTTGAGTGGAAGGGAAAAGTGGGGAAACAGCTGCCAGCAATGAGACCACAACTAAGGCAAGAAGGGAACTGTGTGGACAGTCAAGCTTTTCCCATGGCAGTCATATGGGACTTGGGGTATTTGATCTGGGTTCCCACCTTTTTTTTTCCCTCATTTAGTAGGTGTTTTCTCTCCCTCTTCTCATCTCCCTATCTAGTTTCAACTCAAATTTCCACAGCAATATTATTTTCTTCCCGTATTTGCTAATTTCTCCCACTTCTAAAATTCTTCAAGTGGTTTGTTCATTGTACTCTGCACTCTCTCAGTCACTCCTTATTTCTTCGTATTTATCTTCTGTTCTCTCTATTCTATTCCTTTTGGTCTCCCTTATCTTACCTAGCACCCTGTCTTCCCTTGCCTCCTCTCTACAGGCACACAGATATAACAACAGGCTTCCTCAATCCCAAAGTAGAACTCCCTCCTACATCTCATCCTTGTTTCTACAAATACCTTATTAAAACCCTCAACACTAACACTTCGATCCACTTAAAAGACCTCCCAACAGAATCTGACACCCTGTCTAATATTTTTCACCTGTTATTATTTCTCCTATCTACCTCTACTCCTACTGATCATATAGCATAACCAAGCAGGTTGTATCCCAGGTTTGCAAAGATAATTCAACATACACAGATCAATAAATGTAATATACCACATAAACAGACAAAAATCACAGGATCATATAAACAAATCCATAAAAAGATTTTGACCAAATCCAACACCCACTCATGATTAAAAAAAAGTCTTGAAGAAAACAGGTACAGAAGGGGCCCTACTTGACTCTGACAAAAGCCATTTATGACAAACCAATGGTCACTATTGTATTAAACAGGGAAAAACCGAAAGCTTTCCCTTTCAAATCAGGAACGAACAAGGATGCCCACTATCATCACTTCTGTTCAACACAGTACTTGAACATTAGCCAGAGCAATCAGGCAAGAAAAAGAAAGAAAAAGGTATAGGAAAGGAAGAAGTCACACTATCATTATTTACAGATGACACAATCCTCTACATAACAGATCCAAGAAATTCCACCAAAAGATTTTGAATTTATAACCAATTATACCCATGTAGCAGGACACAAAATAAACACATGAAAATCAATAATGTTCCTATTCACCAATAACGAAATGAGAAAGAAATTAGGAAAACATTACTATTCACGATATTATCAAGAAAAATTAAATACCTGGAAATTAACCTAAGAAAGTAAAAGATCTCCACAATGAAAACAATAGTACTCTCAAAAAAGAGTTTGAAGAGGACATGGGAAAAATGGAAAGATGTCCCCTGTTTCTGGATGGGCAGAACCAGTATTTTCAAAATGGCCATAATTCCAAAACTTATATATAGATTTGACACACTTCCAATCAATGTTCCTCACAGAACTAGAGAAAACAATCCTAAAATTTATACGGAGTCAGAAGAGACACACAGTAACAAAAGCAATCCTGGGCAACAAGAACAAAGCAGGAGTCATCATAATACCTGACTTCAAGTCATACTACAAAGGTACAGTGGATTCATATCTCTCACCATGTACTAAACAAAAATAAAATGGATCAAAGATCTAAATGTTAAAACAGAAACATTTAACCTACTGGAAAATAAAATAGGAAAAACTCTTGAATTCACAGGCTTAGGCAAGGACTTTCTGAACAATTACACAAGAAATAACACTAAACAACAAACAGGATTATATCAAATTAAAAAGATTCTACCCGGCAAAGGAAACAATCAACAGTGAAGAGACAGAACGGGAAAAAATTTTGTCCACTATTCCTCTGACAGAGGACAAATATCTAGAATATGTAAAGAACTTTAAAAAAATAAAAAAAGATCCCTTTTGATAATTGTTGCATTCTGTTTGCCAGTAACTAAGAATTTTTGCTTTGGTGTATTAAGGAGATTGACTGGCATTTTTCCTTCTTAGTTGGCTCTTTGTCTTATTTTGGGATTGAAGTGATGTTGGCTTCCAAAATGTGTTTGGAAGCATTCTTTTCCCTTCTGGGTTCACTGAAGAATCTGAGAATTGTTGGTGTTACAACATCCTTAAAGGTCTTGTAAAATTCAGCAATGAACCCATCGGATCTGGATCTTTCCTTAAATTGGTAGGTTTTTTTTTTTTTTTTTACTGCCTCAATTTCATTGCTTGTGATCAGATTATCAAGAATTTTTAAATCTTCTTGGTTTAGTTCAGGTAATTCACAGGAGTCTACGAATCTGTCCATTTCTTCATGATTTTCCAATTTGCTGGAAGAGTTTTTCATAGTAGTTACTATCTTGTGGATTTCAACAGCCCATTGTGATTTCACCTTTTGCATTTCTCATTTTATTTCTGAGTCTTCTCTTTCTTATGGTAAGTTTGGCTAAGGGTTATATATTTTGTTTATTCTCTCAAAGAACAAGCTCTATCAATTCACTGATACTTTTTAGTGAAATAAATCAGACACACAAGCTTAAATACCATATGGTTTCTTTTAGATGAGATGGCAAAGTACAAATAAAGAGCAAATCTTCATGAATAGAACTTGAGAGATAGATCTTTTGTAAGTGAGATATGGTCCAGGAGACCAAGTATGAGGGAAAGGGAATATACTAGGATTTAAAATGTATCATGTACATGTACCAAATACCCACAATCAATGTAATCATTATATGTCACAAACATGAACTAAAAGAATAACAACAGTAAGAACAATAATAATAATGAAAATGGGAAAAGAGGATCTAGAGTGAAGGAGGTAGGTGGGGACATGAACCAAAAGAATTAAGATATGGTAAGTACATGTGCCTATACCCTAAGATGAATATAAACTTTATGTAACACAGATACATGCTAATAAAATAGAAATGCAAAATAGTACGACCACTTTGGAAGACAAACTGGCAACTAAACATACTCTTAACGTATGATGCAACAATTCATGCTCCTTGAAATTTATCAAAAGAAACTGAAAATGTCAATCTACACAAAAAATTGCATATGAACAAAAGAAAAAAATGAAAACAAAAACAAAAAAAAGGGATCACTCAGGAGGCTGAGGCAGGAGTTCAAGGCCAGCCTTGACTACATAACAAGGTCTTGTCTCAAAAAACCAACCTCCCCCCACCCCCGCCAAATACCGCATGTGGGTATTTATAAGACACTGAGGGCCCAGGATGTAGCTCAGCAGTGCAGCACCTGTGTAGTTAGCGCAAAGAGCCCGATTTCAATTCCTGGCACCCCCCCCAAAAAAAAACAAGAATGAAAGAATCCAAAAACATTGATCTACACAAAAAACTGCATATAGAGAAACAGCTGGCAAAATGTTTTCCCACTCTGTCGGTTGTCTCGTCACTCTGTATCTCAATTATATAAAGAACTCAAAAAAAAAATCAGATTCCCCAAATTTAAAGACCCGATTCAAAAATGGGTAGCTGAAATGAATAGACACTTCTCAGATGGGTAGCTGAAATGAATAGACACTTCTCAGATGAAGAAATAGAAACAGCAAATAAACATACGAAAAAATGTTCAACATCACTGGTCATTTTAGAGATGCAAATTAAAACAATACTGAGATTCCGTCTCACTCCAGAAAGAATGGTTATAATCAATAAATCAGCCAGTAACAAATGCTGGTGGGGCTGTGGGGGAAAAAGGACCCTCCTCCACTGTTGGTGGGAATGTAGACTGGTGCAACCACTATGGAAATCAGTGTGGAGATTCCTCAGGGAACTAGGACTACAGGTTCCATTTGACCCAACTATTCCCCTTCTTGGTATCTGCCCAAAAGAATTAAAAGCACTTATGTATACAATGTACCATTACATGTTCTTGGTAAAAATAAAAAATTAAAAACAAAAAAGAATTAAAAGCATCATACCACAGCAATATGTGCACACCCATGTTTATAGCGGCACATTTTCTAATAGCTAAATCTCGTGAATAGACCAAATGCCCATCAGCTGATGAATGGATAAAGAAAATGTGGTTTTTTGCACAATGGAGTACTACTCTGCCATAAAGAATGATAAGCTTGAGACATTTCTAGGTAAATGGATGCATCTTGAGACCATACTTTTAAGTAAAATAAAACGGACACACATGTTTAAATACCACAATGTTTCTCTTGTGTGAGAGACAGAAAGTGTAAATAAGGACTAAAATGTATTATATTGGGAAAGGGAAGAAATCATTTAAATAGGAAGGGGAACTGGGGGGGGAGGAACAAAGGGACAAGAGAAAAAAGAATAGAAGAAAAAATGGAAACAAAGCTTTTGTAAATAAGGATGGACAAGGGGTTGAAAGGAGGAGAGGGGAAAGGGGGAAAAGAGTAGCAGCAAGATATATCATGCACAGTACAAATTCCCTATGATGAATGCTATCACTATGTATATCTAAAATAAAGTTAAAGTACCACTAAAATAAAGTTTAAAAAAAAGGAAAAAAAAGAAAGCTAATGGGACAGAAAAAAAAACTGCATGTGGATATTTATAGCAGTTTTACTCATAAATGTCAAAACTTGGAAATAACTAAGATACCCTTTCATAGGTGAACAGATAAATAACAGTATATCCAGAGAATGCAATGTTATTCATTGCCAGAAAGAAAGGAAGTATCAAGCCATGAAAAGACATAGAAGAAATTGAATACATGTAACTAATGAAAGAAGCTAATCTGCAAAGAATACAGGCTGTATTATTCCAAGTATATCGTATGCTGAAAAAACTAAAAATATGGAGACAGTAAAAAGATCTGTGATTGCCAGGGCCGACAAGGGAGAGTAATTAATAGGTGAAGTAGAGGACTGTTAGCACAGTAGAACTACTCTGTACAAGTGTGAATATTTGCCACTATACTTTTCTCCAAACAGATAAAATATACACAACACAAGGCGTGAGCCTTAATATAAACTATGGACTTGGGGTGAGGATGCTGTGTCAGTGAAGGCTCATCAACTGTAACAATATACTGCTCTGGTGAGGGATCCTGATAACAGGGAAAGGCTGGGCATGTATGGCTCAAGTGGTTTAAGAGAAATCTTTGTACCATCTGTTCAATTGTGCCATGGATCTAAAAGTGTTCTAAAAAATAAAGACTATTAAAATATTTAATGTTAGCGCTACTTATATGTAATACTGCTATGCTACAAAGAAGTTTAATGAAATTAAACTACTGAATACTTATCTTTAAAATTCCCTTTACCATTTATTTTTCCTTTTACCATTTAATTTTTTTCAAGGAAAAAAAAATTTTAAATGTAGGAGAAATATGAACAGCACCTAAATAAATGCCTAACACAAAAACAGAACTATCTCCTTAGGTATATACACTAAGGGTTTTTGGCAGGAAGAATCCTGCTCTTGCATAAAGTCTATACTCTGATCCACCAAAATTTGAGACTATGTTGCTTCATATAGCAAAATGGACGGAAGAAGTGCTTATGGTTAAATGGAGATTATCCTGCATTATCTGTGTCCAATCTAATCATCTGGCCTTTTAAGAGTGGAAGCAGCAGGTAAAGGAGGTTAGAGATGGCAGTATGAGGACCTAAAGCTCTGCACTGCTTCTGAGACATAGGGTGCTACAATGCAAGGACCGAGAGACCTCTAGACATTAAGGACAGCATTAACTAATAGCAAGGAAACAGATTTAAACCATATGCAACAGAATTTAGTCAACGCCTGAATGAACAAGGAAACAGATCCCCCTCTAGAGTGCACATTAAGGAACTCTTGTTGACACCTTGATTTTTGCCCAGTGAGACCTGTCAGTCTTTTGCTTTACAAACTGTAACATAATTTTTGTTGAGACACTAAATTTGTGGTAAATTCTTATAGCAGTAATAGGAAACTAATTTAGTATTCTTAATTCAGTTTTTAAATTTAATCCTATTGAATTTTCCTTAATGAAAAAAAGTCTTCATTTTTCTCTGGTCTGCTGTTCCCTGCCTCCCAGAGAACCAAGTATAAGATAAAAGTGCAAAACTCACTCTGCTGTGGCTTAGATGTGGTTTCTCCTAAAGGTTCATGTGTTAGAAACCTAGTCTTCAGTGTGATGGTGGAACCTTTATGAGGTGAAGTCTAGTGGAAGATAATTAGGTCACTAAGGACACTGCCCTTGGGGGATGCAGTTAGCTCCCACGGGGAATAGCAGTTATGAAGAGCAAGCCTGACACCTGCATCACTCTCCCGTTTCCTGCCTCGCCATGTCATCTCCTCCATACACGCTTCTGCCATGATGCCATCCACCAAGAGATCCTTACCAGAGGCCAGACAAACGGAGCCACTGCAGCTTGGACTGTCAGCCTCTAGAACAATGAAATGAATTTCTCTATTTTTTTTTTTTAAATGGTGATTCTTACCGAAGAATTCTGGACATTTTAAGCAGAACTCTTTCAAAAAGGCATTTGCTTTCAAATCAAATGTTCTAATTTCAAGTTCTGTGCCCAACCTTAAAACATCAATTTCTACCACAGGCAGTTCACAATCTCCTTCAAGATGACAAAATTGAATCAAAACCTACAGAAGGAGGAAAAAGAAACACCCATTATGTAAAATGAAAACATGGTTACATACATGGCAGTTATATATATACGGATATATATTTAAAATTTAGAGTAATTTTTATATCCCCCACACATATATACTTATACTACATGATCTTTTTTTCAGAAAATATGTATTGAATATATACAACATATCATCTAAATCCTTAATTCTTGATTAAGGAAGTTAATCTTCATGAAAACGGATGAGACTGAACCACAGCAAGTCTGTATCAAGCTTAAATCAGAAGGAAAACAGCACCTATTAGCAGTAAGACTATATAAATAAGCTAGAAATAGCAATTTAAATAACCCACATTAATTTTACCATGGTACATACCTCTTCTACCTCAAATCGCATTTTAAACTGAGTCAAATTTACTGGACAGTCTTGCTTTTGTAACTTTCTTTGTTGAATACTTTTAACTCTAGTTGGAAACTGAGGTGGGGCTTCCAGGGGACTACATGGTGCATCAAAAAATTCCTCCTCGGAGTCTAAATTTAATAGAATGTTAAGTCAATAATAAAAATGAATATTTTAATTTTTTGAAAAATATAAACATTAAGATACTAAAGGTCTATTTAACAAACACGAATTAAAATTACTTTTGCACAAATAACATTATTGATAACAGAAGGTATGGAAAATTGTAAAATGTAATCTTTAACTCAAAGAAGACCATCCATCTTTTAAAATCATTAGCCTATTTTTAAAATCACATAAGAAAACTTTCCATTAAATGACAATACCAGTGATTATCTGTATCTTGTGTGCTCACTCTATCTGGATGATGTAACAGGACTCAGTTATAAACTCTGCAATATTAGCAGTAGAGGAAAGGCCCTGAAGTTTGAAAGAAGTTGCCTGATCCACAGTTTTATGTGACTTCAGTTATTCGCACTCAACCACAAGCTGAAAATATTAAATGAAAAATCCCCAAATCGATAATGTAAAACAATTAAAACAAAAAATTTTAAATTGTATGCCATTCTGAGTAACATGATGAGTTCTTGTACTATCCTACCCCTGAATATGGATGATCTTTGTTAGCATATTGAAGGGGCAAAAGAAGATCCCCTCTGCTCTCCAAAAGCTTCCAGATTTGTGGGAATAAACTGACAACAGGTAGTAATAAAAAAAGAAATTTATAATGTGCAGAGGGGAGAACCACAGGATTGTGATTACGAAAATAAGCCAATGAGGTCCAGATATTTCCTTCTTTCTAAGAGATGGAGAGATAGAAAATGTGACAGTTTGAAGGGCAGTATGAAGTGACAGTTTGAAGGGCAAATGATTGCTCAGCCAATGTTAAGTAGAGTAATCTTCTCTGGTAACTGAATGAGCCTATGAGATGGACAACAGCTTGTGACAAATTCTGCCAGGTTTGATTATATTCTTCAATCTTCCTTCACGCACATATTAGAGTTTAGTTAATCATACTCAGAAGAGATTATATAATTGTTTTCTTCTTTGGCAGGTCTGGTCTTTGAATAGTGCCACAGTGAAGCCTCTTCCAGCATCTCCTGCTCTGCAGTGGTCTTTAATTTAAAATAATTAGCATGCCAGAGTACTGTATTTGGGGTGAAACTCTCTAGGCTCCATCAGTATCCACACTAGACACTACCCATCCATCAGTCACTTACCCATCTTGGCTGACACTGTTGTTAAATTGAAGTGTGTGGTCAGATAACACATATTTTACTTAACAATGGTCCAAAACCCTAGTGTAGTGGCAGTTGGAGTTCAGAAAAGAACTCCAAAGAAAAGCTATAACGTGAATCCTTTAAATGAAATGTTGCTAAGACCTACACTAAGAATGAATCTAACCATGAAATTGTGAAAGAAAAAGAAAAAAAAGAAAAAAAGAAAAAAAACCATGCTATTTTGGTATTACATCTCACACTGTAAACACCATAGACAAGCAAGGTAAGTGCTCAGTTAAAGTGAATATGACAATGAATTTTATCAGAAGAAATATGCCTAAGGAACACAAGATTAACAGTGTCTGGGCACTCTGAAGGTTTCAGGTACTCACTGGGGGCTTAGAACAGATCCTTCATGGATAAGGCAGGCAACTCTAAAACGAAATCAAATACTAGCGCTCTGTATTTCCAGAACTGACATTAGAAAGGATGGAAAACTGGAAAAACATCCAACCATTTAAACCATTAAAAATAGCTTTAAAAGAAACAAAAACAATCTCAAGTACAGCCCGAATGATCTAAAAATGAAGTCAGGGTATATGACCTCATAAACAATGTCTCCTCTCTGTCACAAAAGAAAACCTTCCTAGAAAATGGGATCAACATTAACTTCTTTAAAAGCCTTAAATAGACAGAAATAAGTCTTTTTCTTGCCAACGTAGCCATGAAAAAAACCAGATATTTATAAGTTTTTAAAAAGTGAATGTTGGTATTAACACAATTTTTTCCTTTGGTAAAGAGATTACATATTTTTAAAGTTTTACTATAGCAAAATCTCCAAATAACTAAATGCCACTTTATAAATTAGACTTCTACAAAATTTCATGGAGGTTTTTTAGCCCTAAGCTCATGAATTCTATTGTTTTAAAGGAATTTTAATGAAAATGTCTTGATAATGCACAAATACGTGCTACTGCCTAAAATTTTTTGGCTGACTATAGGAGACCAGACTATGCCACTCCAAATCATGTCTTTTTAGCACAGAGTTACACTGACTTGATTATTTTGAGAAACAGCATACAGAAAAGCAACTCTGAAGACAGAATATACAATTGTCTTTTGGAACATATATTAAAATTTATAAGGAAAATCTATCTCCCTTTGTAAAGATGTCACCCTCTGGGTAC
This sequence comes from Hystrix cristata, assembly GCA_004026905.1. Lineage (NCBI taxonomy): Eukaryota > Metazoa > Chordata > Mammalia > Rodentia > Hystricidae > Hystrix > Hystrix cristata. Next base: position 20,036 of record PVJO010013049.1, on the reverse strand, counting down.
CAGGAGGTCACTCTTAACCCTATGATATTCTTGTCAAAGTAGATGGTAATGACTTTATTCTGCATAACCTTGTTTGTCGTACTTTTCCTGGTCACTTCCCCTAGCTCCCCTCCCCAGCCCAAAACTCCTCTTCCTTTGTTTAACCTAAATTGGTATAGAAATCCAAGTTTTAATCACCCTTTTGAGTTACTCATCTCTAGTAACTCCCATGTATACATGAGATATAAATGTTAATAAACACGACTGCTCTTCTTCATCTGTCTTTTGTTAACAAAAGAATCTAGAAGTTAAAACAAAAAGATTATTTCCTCTCCCCTACTTGGTAATCTGAAGAAAATATGCCTCAAAATGAAAGTTATTTTAATTATATACATATAGGAAGAAAAATTTCCTCAAGCATGCATGTTCATTTTACCATCTTCAGTAACAGATGGAACTTCCAAGAGGGGAATTATTTTCTGTGAAATCTGTGATGTTCCCAAAGTAGTAGATGTATGAATCTGAAAGAAAAGCAATTCATTGTTAATTAAAAAAAGACTGAGGTCAAAGTCTGAGATTAGTCTAAATTGTCTGAACTCAGTCAAAGTTCAGACAATTTTGACAAAAAAGCCACTCAATCTGAATTATTGAGAAGAAACTGAGTCTAAACTAGAAAAGTAAATTAATAATATGTAGATTTAAAGAATGTTTTTATAATTTCAAAGCTAAATATAAACTGTAGAACTGCTGTAATAATTTTCTTGGTAAGTTGAGAGCAGAAATACATCTTACATATAGTTTAATATTTTATTAAATAAGGAAACCACCTGCAGGCATCTATGAGAAACCACAAGTCACAAAACTTAAGACCTCTGGAGTTGGAGAACTCTGTTTTATTTTTAAGTTTATGATGATATGCCCAGGCTGGGGTTGAACTTGCAGTTCCCCTTGTTCAGCCTCCTAGAATGCCGGGATTATATGTATGCACCAGCTGCCCCCTGGGGTATAATGTCAATTCTGTGTTATAGGCACACTGTTGTGGATGTACAATACCCGGGCTTGTTCCTTAGAATATTTCTATTGATGAATTATTAATATTATAAGTAACTTTACTATCAGAATTCTAGTTCAAGTGTTCATGTTTTCATCTCTCTCAGGTAAAACCTAGGAGCAGAATTTCCAAGTCATGTGGCCAGTATACATCTAACATTGTTCAACAAAACTATCAAACTATTTCTGAAGGGAGGTTGACCGTTTTTTCAGTTATGGTAGGTAGGTTTTTTCAGTTCAGGATTTTGTTTGGGTTTCCTCTTTTCTTTTTTCCAGACAGCTTTAAATTCTTAGCATGTCAGTACTCTCATTCTTTTTATTTCTAGCTCTTATTGTCATTGTTTAGTGGTATTTCAATACAGGTTCATTTTCTTGATACATAATTATGCTGAACCTCTTTTCATGCTATCTGAAATTTAACTTTCACGAAGTTCAGTTTTATTTTTCGTGCTTCATTTATTCCTTTTATATTGTAAGATAGCTTTACCTACAGTAAGAATTCAATTAAATGTGGTTAGTATAAACCTGAGTATAAAAAAAGATTGTTACATCTGTCTTTAAATAACAAAGTACCACATTAGTTTCCATTAAACTGTATTCACTCTAGAAATAAACTTTACTAAAATCATTTTAACATAAATAAAAATTTAATATGGGATACGCATTTGACACAAAAAGGGCTGGGATACAGTTCAGTGCTGAAGCACCTGCCTCTCAAGCACAAGGCCCTTGAGGGGTTCAATCCCCAGTACCTACACACACACACACACAAAAAAACTAATACAATGGAAAAGAAAAATCACTTCCATACACACAAAAAAACAACAAAATGGAAAAGAAAAATCAAAGTGGATAATCATAATTTTAAGCGACAAATACGATTTCCATAAATGGAAAACATAATCCAATAGGAAAAAAAGTACAAAAGACATGAGTAGCAGTTCCCAAAAAGAAATCTGAAACAGTCATGAAATTTAGGAAAATATGTTTTATCTTACTTATAAAGAAATGCAAATCAAACCAGAGGACACTGTCTCAGAATAAATGTTAACAACTGCTAATCCTCAAACTAATGAGAGCAAGGAAAAAGACAATAATTCACTGTTAACAGTTTACTATAGTAATACTCAGTTTAGAAAGGAAATTTGACAAAATTCCATCAAAATTTAAAATTATATACTCCTTTACTCAACAATTCCACTTCTAAGAATTTATCCTAAAGATAAAAGTATAAATGAATATACGTACAAGAAAGTTCAACATGGCATTTTTCATAATTGCAAACAACTATAATAATATGAATGTTCATCAAAAGGGAATATAATTTTAAAGATGATAAAACCACATGCAATATTATATAACCATGAAAAAGAATTAGGTAGATCTGTATGTGCTAACAGGAAAAGACAATGCTACTTTGGTTCATGAACTTAATTCATTCCCCATTCTGGAAAAGATGGCCGCCTTCATGTTCATGTGGGAAAGATGGCCATGGTCATGTTCATACCCAATGCTGATTTCACAAACAAAAACAAAATTTTGCCAATGCTTCTGCCAAACAATTTGGTTCACAAACAAAAGCACTTGTGCTCTTGTAAAAATAAATATATTCAATGGGTAACTTGACAATAGTGATAAATTTGTACTAAATATCAAAATTTAATAAACATATATAGGATTCCAGTTTAAAAAAAAAAGCACTTGTGAACCGAGGTACCACTGTATCTCTAAGGTGTATGTTGCATATATGACAGTAATGGTGAAAGCTTCACAACAGTAAGTATAAAGAATATTCACAACAGTAAGTATAAAGAATACACATACTTACAACAGTAAGTATAAAGAATACACATATGTACATGTGTGTATACCAGCATATGCCATAAAAATTTTCTGAAAAGCCAAAGGAGCATGGTTAACAATGCTCCCACTAAAAAGAAGGACTGGAGGTTGCAGAAGTAAGAATAGATGGATTTCACTTTATACTTAAGTATCTGTACCATGTGCCTTTCTGTCAATTACTTTTATAGAGTCTGTTCAAATGATTATAAATCATTGTATCTGAGGTTCCTGTGGTTGTTTCAGATACTATTTGTTAAGTTTCTTTTTCAATTCAGTATTTTATTAGTTCTGAAAATAACGATACCTGAAATGATTTGTCAGGTGCAGATACATCAGTTACAGGTTCAGGTTTTGGAATGCTTTCAACCAATTCCATAATTCCTTGCAGTTTTTTATCTGAGACGCGTATGGAAACAAGAGGTAACTTTCCAGAAATTTTGAATCTGTTTTTAAAATACATGAATCATTATAAAGGAACTTTTACCATGACTTAAGTGTACTAATTAAAAAGAAGACTGTACTCTTCAAATTATACGAATATAAAACAAAATATGATTTTAAACCCTAAAAAAATCACCACTCCAATTTCCAGCTTACCTATGGTCTACTATTTACCAAGAACAGATGACATTATTATTTATCATGTGTTTATCACATGATGGACAAGAAAGAAAACACTTTATATGCATCTCAGAGCCTATGAAGTACTCAACCTAGCTGTTCCCTATTGCTTATGAGTTCTCATATATACACCATTCCAGTAAGAAAATTAAGGGATAGGAAGTTCAAACAACTTGTCCAAGAGATCAGATGTCCAAAACCATGACAATACAAGACCTGCATATTTTATTACTCTTTTAACTGCCTTGCCAGTTTCCTATGCTTATATTTGGCTCAAACTTCAAAGAACTGACACTGTCAGAGACCACCTCATGGACAGAAGACAAATTCACTGGCCATTAATCTGTTACTCATTAAAAAGCATGATTTCTGTTTCCTTCTGAGGTTATCAAAGATCTTTAAAAATCTTTAAATCTTTAAAAGTTTTGCTTTTAAAAGAAAAAAAAAAAAACCTTCTTCATTTGAATCTACAGATGCCCAATAGGTGACTAAAAGCAGAACAAAGTTTGGCCTTCATTTTGAATTCTTTGTTACTTTAAAACCTTTGGTCAGATCCCTGCTCAGCTCTGCACATACGCATGTTAATCACTTGAGTGTCTGTATTACAAGGTCAAGTAGCCCTAAATTTACCTAGCTTCAGCCATTTCCCATTCAAGACTGAGGACAGCAAGGTAAGAGTAACTAATTTTCTGGATTTGCAAGGATACTCAAATGTCAGCTTTTACAAGGTCCTTTTTACAAGGTTCCAGACACCCTACAGTGATATACCCTAGACACCCTAGAAATCTCCAGTCATTATCCTAAACTTGCAGTCCCCTCAGATTCCAGAAAAAGCACTATCTCACAGCCCCACCCCAAGATCAGATCACCTCCCCAAATGGGAGTACCTACCCCAAAACGGAAACCAAGGCTACTGCCCCACCCCCAGGCATCTCAGGAAAACTAAAATGCCTCTCAAGCCATGAAGAGTTCTCTGGAGCTACAAAACCACACCTGAGACAGTGACTAATCACACTCTAACCCTCCCCAGCAGATTCATAAAGACTGGCCTCATTCTTTTACGAAAGGGCCAGTTTGAATCTCTTTACCAGAGTGTGCCCTGTTCACCTGGTCAAGCTGAATCTCCTTTTCCTATTTCGCTTTTAAACTCTGCCTAGTGAATCTGTCTATTCCTTTATACTTTTCTTAAATATTTCTACTGTTTATCAATTCATCAATGTCTGTTCAAATGACTGTAAATCATTTTATCTGAGGATTTAAAGCAATAGAATACATAAAAATAACTATAAATCTATGTTAATGGGTACAAAAATACATGAAGATTTAAACTGCAACATTAATAACAAACTAAAAGGGGTAGAGTAGACTTTTTGCATGCAACTCAGACTAAGCTGGTGTCAATTTTAAGCAGACTGTAGTAACTTTAGGATATGTAGAACTTCCATGGTAACCACGGGAAAAAACTTTAAAACTATACAAATACGGAAATGAGAAAGAATTCAAAACGTCACAGTATCAACTAACACAAAGTAAGACTAAGAAAATGGAGAGACAAAACAAGTTTATAGAAAGCAAATAAAATGACAAAAAGTAAGTCCTTTCTGACCAGTATTTACTTTAAATGTAAATACTTAAACTTCCCAATTAAAAGATATAAATTGACAAGATGGATAAAACGAAAGGATCCAACTACCTGCTATCTACAAGATCAAAAGTAAGAGCGCAAAAAGATATCTTATGTAGATAATCAAAAGCAAGCAGGGATGGTTATAGTCTCAGTTAAAATAAGCAACAAGCTAAAAAACCACTGTAAAAACCTGCTGTAAATAGGGATGCAGGGAACAGACGGGATGGGTGGGGAAGAGGGGGGAGAACCAAGATACACCATGCACAGGTACAAAACAAATATGATGAATGTGATCATTATATGTACAATGTACCAATACATGTTCTTGGTTAAAAAAAAAACAGATGGATATTAGTGAGAGCTTGCACAATAAGGTGAATGTACTTAATGCCAAAAAACTAGAGTCTTCAAAACAGATTAAATAGTAAACTGAATTTATGTTACATGTATTTTACCACAAAAAGGAATCAGTAAAATATGGTTATTTACTCAGCTATAAAATTACTGAGGAAATGCAGAATTACATGAAATAGGTAATACAATACATACTTGGGCATCTTAATATCCATGAAAACCATTGCCTTAGAGAGTTCCACATTGACATGCATGGGTACTAAAATATGCTGCGTAGATACATTAAGTTTTCGTGCCTCTTTCCAATTCTCACCTAAGTACAGAAAACAGTACATATTTAATATAAGCATAACTGAATAACATACAAAACATGAAATTATTATTCATACTTCATATTCACATACCAAATGATGTGGGGAAATCATTCTACATATAGATAATCTTAAACTGTCTAAGATATACACAGTGAGCAGGTAAAATATTTTTCCTTTCATCATTTCTCTTCTGCTACTTCACAAAATTCTCTGTTCTATTACAAAAATGGCTTATTAGCCAGGGGGTGGTGGCACATGCCTGTAATCCCAGCATTTGGGAGGCTGAGGCAGGAGTGACTGCAGTGATTGCCAGCGGATGCATAAATTGGATTCTAACTATGCTGCTTTTTACAAAGTAAGTTTTTTTTGTATTTGAATAGGCATTTCTTTTCTTTTTTGTTTTTGAGACAGGGTCTCACTATGTAGCCCAGGCTGGTCTCAAACTCATGGCAATCCCCATGGTCTCTCAGCCTCCCAAGTGCTGGGATTACAGGCATGTGCCACCATGCCTGGCACAAGCCTGAATGTTCGGTAAGGGAATGGATAAATAACTTACAGCACAGCCTTAGAATACAACATGACTAATAAAAATCACAGATTCATGTACCCAAAATATTACTGGTAAAAGAAAGAAAATATTTGGATAAAACTATATATATTATGAAAAAAATGCATTCACAAATAATTCCACACATAAACATCTCACAAGCACACCCCATATACCCATAAGTACATACACTGAATAAAACACTAAAAGAACACACAAAAAAATTAAAAAATAGCAATACTGTTTATGTCTAAGCAGATAAAGGATGATCCTTTTTATTTTTTGAATTGTGCAGACTTTCTAAAATAGGCATATTTATAATCTGAAAAAAAGTAACTTCAAACATCTGTAACAAGATCAGGGCACTTCCCTATAATGATTAAGGCCAACAGTTCGATCTCCAGTATCAGTTAAAAAAAACTGTACACGCACACGCACACACACACACACACACACACACCCACACACACACACCCACCCCCTTACAATTAATGGTATCTATACAGTACAATGCATCTTGATATACACTATCTCATTTGAAGTATCAGTGAGATATTTAAGCAAAATATCAAATTAAGTCAGACAAAATTCTAGTCTTGGAAATCCAACCAAGGAAACATTAGATTCCTAGATATAAGTGGCAAAATGGGCTTTATTATAATTTTTTCAAATTGTACTAGTATTTAGATAAATGAAATATTCATTTCCCATTTCACAGATAAAAACATATCAAGAAGCATGTATTCTGGTATTTACCAAAAGATTGTATAACGGTAATATAAAGTAACCACAATGTCAAAAAACTGCTCAAAAAAAGAATGCAGAACAGAAATGTTTATCAAACATAATTCTAAGAAATTACAATAATCTCCAGACAATAACACTCAAATACTTTTTAAAATTTTAACAAAGCAGCACAACTCTCAGACTTGTGACCAAATGTATGATTCAAACATACTAAAATGCCACAATGTATTCCCTAAAAAAGAATTTATGGACTTAAGCAAATATAATTGAAAGAAAAATGATCCAGTCTTATGTAAACTAATAATTTTAATACTGGTTATTTTGACTTCTCAATGTTTCTCCTTTTATCATCTGGCTCACTGCTGAATGATGTGAATGCTCACTAACACTACAGGGATTCAGAGACCGTATGGCAGAATGAAACAGGGCTGAATGACTGAAATCTCCTAACTATTTAGTGTTCTTGTCAATTGAATTTACACCTCTGCTTCACCTAAAACTCCAGAACCGGATCAGAGATACTTGCTTGGCACTCTGCAGAGGTTGGAATAAAGGGACTCCTGAGACAGTGACTGTCCTCAGTATGTGGCTACCCATGCCACGGTCTGTTACAGCCCCTAGGCTGGCTGCCTCTGGCATTGAGAAGCTGCTTCTAACTGTGCAATACAAATATCATTTGCAGTATGTGCCAATCTTTAGTTCAGCATTAGAAAATACTGGTATAAGCCAAGATTTCTCAATTATGCCTCTCTTGACATTTCTTGTTGGGAGCTAACCTATACTGTATACTACACTGTAGGATGTTTTGTAGCACCCTTGACCTCCATTCACTGTATGTTAGTAGTGCCCCTGACCTCCACCTGTACAACCAATATGTCTCCAGACATTGACAAATATCTCTTGGGGGTCAAACTCAGGCCTAGTTGAGACTCCTTAGGCAATATTTACTATCATATTTAATTGAAAAATATTAAAAGTTCAAATTATGTATGAAGAAGGGCTTCAGAGAACGTGTCCAAAAACCTAATTGATCACTTCAGCAAAATCAATAGTGCTGTTTATACATACCCACTCTACTATAAAGCAGCTGTATGCTTGTAAGGTGAACATCAAAGGAATCATAAGCTCTATGTCTTATCTCTTCAAGGTTGGCTCCACCTTGCTTTACATCTGGTAATTCCAAACGACTTTTACTTGTCACCTTGAAGTTAATTTTAATAGTTTAATTATGTAAAATACTTCAAAATGTAAGTGTTGTATAAAGGTTTTAGTCTTTCAGACATATTATATAAAATTTTAATTGCAGAGAATAAACTCACAAGCAGACATATCATATAAGGCTATTAAGAATAGACATTAACCATGAGAGGTATAATGAGAAGCACATATATAAAGGAAATTTTACACGTGAAGTTACAACTTCTATTACTTTATATTAAAAAAATAGGAACAAAGATGGTCCTGGAAAATAATACATCTTAGAAAGAGCTAAAATCTGGTAAGTCTGCTCATTAAGAACAAGATCAAGGACAAATTTAGCTTATAAAATATTCCTATGGTACAATTACGATACTTGGATAGCTTGATAATAAGTAGATGAGCCCAGGATTTAAAACTATGATAGCTGAATTTTAGTTCCAACTCTACCATTTATGTGATTCCCAACATTTTATGTTTGTATCTCCCCTTTCTGGCATACTGTGCACACTGGTTTTTACCATGTAAATACCCCAGAGATCATTCCACAGCAATACATAAAGATCTTATTCATTCATATACATGCATGTAAGTACATATATATGAAACACTTTTATATTTTTTATATATAGAATATATTTTATATATGAAGCAGACACTCAAAAATGATTATCTGTCTGAAAGGTAATGAATTTTAGGTAACTGGCTATAGAAATTACTGAATGTCACAAAATTACATAGAAATCCTGACCTTATGCTCTTCCTACCGTACTATACTGCCCTTCACACAGTTCAATAACCAATTTCAAAAACAATTAGCTATATAAATTATATTGTAACTATCAAGCCATTTGGTGTATATAAGTATCAAGTATAGGGTAACAAAGAAAGAGGGAAAGAAAGAGAGAGAGAAGCAACATTAAGAAAAGGCAAGTAACATTTATTAGGTAGCCAAAAAATCTTCTAATATTATTCATTTCCCTTGGGTCTTTAAATTGTTCTAAGTATTCTTCATTTAATGATTTAGAGTAGTACTGTCCAATAGAACTTTTACGATGAAGTGCTGTAATCTGTGTTGTACAACAGAGAGTAACCACTACCACTCCTGACTATTAACTACATTCTCACTTAGGTTAGCTAAGGAACTGAATTTTATTTTTATTTAATTTTTATTAATCACATGTGGCTAATGGGTACTATACTGAAGGTTATAGATCTACAAATACAAAAAAAATTATTCTCCACTTAAAATTTGGGATAAAAAAAATTCACAGTTGGAAGAAAAAGGAAATGACTCAGGTAAATCCAAAAAACAATCAATTTAAAATAACAAAAATATTAAAATGACAATATTTACAGATAAATATATACAAAAATCTTCAGAATGATGAGGACGCATTTAACTTTCGGAACTTCATTTTATGTACTTCAATCAAGTAAAAGATTTAAACTGAAAAGGAAATAAACACAACACTCAAATTCTACAAACATATTCTTAAATTTACCCCAGACTTGGGTAATGTAACTTTTAGAAATTTAGTGAACAAAAAAAAGCCAGCTTAATTAAATAAAACTTCACTTTACTCACCAGAAAGGAAGATCTCTCAAATCCTAGCACCTACCATAAATCTCAAAAATCAATAAGCCAAATCAAACTGTCTAAAAACCAAAGAACTTTTTAAAAGAAACATCCTAAATACCATATCATAAATCAAATACTATTAGCATATACCTTTAGATGACCAAGATCCAAAAGAAGTAGATTTGATGTGGGGCTGAAAACTCCATCTTGTGGGACAATAATATACGAAGCCTTCAAATTAATTCTGAGATCAAGAACTTTCTGTGTTTCAATAATGTATAGTAAACCTGCAGAAAATTTAAATCTTTACAACAAATACCTTCACAAATTACTCAAGAAATAGGGAACCACTAAGCATACGAATAATCTTAGAATAATGTGGAATTATTAATTTAAAATCAACTACCAATTTAATATTTGTTGATCAATGAATGAATATACTATTAAATCTGAGTATAAAAATGTAGTGTTTTCTCAAAAACAAAAAAAAAAGAAAAAAGCTTTTAAGCTATAGACTCGATTTAGGTAAAACTGGAGAAAGATACAAATCTTTAAGAAAATTAAGTGGTATGACATATATGAAATATGTACAGCTATTACTAAAATCTGTATTAATTCTTCCCAACTCATAAACTTTTCAATAGAGCTACACGTACCACAATGAACGACAACACTGTACTTCATCTTAGTTATTTTACTCTGAGACAATGAACACTCATTAAATCCTCATCAACAACAGGGTTCTCCACTCCTTAGACATTTCATTCACTGGATGCTTTTATTCTAATAAAATTAACTCACTTACATATGCCAAAGTAATGTATTTTATATTTCTGACTCCAGCACTAGCCTTTAAACCTAAATGAATTATGTAAGAACTCACAAGATGGGAGCCCTTCCTCAGAGAAAAAATTCTGTGAAGAGCACTGAACAAGGCTGAGTGAATAAAGAATGGCTTGCTCTATTAAAGTGTAAGAGATCTGATTCTCAAATATAAAAGTACCTTATTTCACAGTCAAAAAGGAAAAGGGAAAAACTACACAAGAAATTATCACAAGGACTAGAGTTTTAAAATGTAAATTATAATGAGAAACTAAAAATGATCCAGGCACGGTAGTGCACACCTCTAATCCCAACACTTGGGAGGCTGAGGTGGGAGGATCGCCATGAGTTCGAGGCCAGCCTGAACTACATAGTGAGACTGTGTCTCAAACCCTCCCCCTCCAAAAAATCATTTCATGTTTAGTGACTCTATATATTTTAATGCAATAACACAAACACTGTCTGTTGTCTGGGCAAAAGCAGCTCTTAGACTGAAGTGTCACCCCTTTGTGCTGGCTGTGAGACACAACATGACTCACTCTAGGGCCCGTACATGTTTTTTCCAAGTCAGAATTTCAACTTATCAACACTGAGCAGATTTTTTTTGAATTTTCTGTTAGAGTAGTGGAAAATTCAAGCTTGCAGCTGTTCGACAACTGAGGTATCACTATACATGTTAAGGAAATAATTCTTTAAAGAGTACATGTTCAAGCCAGGCATGGTGGCACATGCCTGCAATACTAGCACTGGGGTGGATGAGGCAGGAGGATCACCATGAGTTTGAGGCCAACCTACACTACACAGTGAGCTCAAGGTTAACCTGAACTATATAGTGAGATCCTGTCTCAAAAAAACCAAAACCAAAACAACAATAAAAAATGTTCAAACTGGAAAGAAAATTTTTAAGGTAATTACAATAAACAAAAATAATATAGTTTTAAACATTTGTCTACGGTAGTAGGAATACACACCACTTAAATATAAACATAAATATCTAATCTCCTAAGTGGGGGCCAGCTCTTCTTGGAAATAAAAAAAAAAAAAATCAGTATCAAAACTATCGTCTTCCAGAAATTTCAAAGGTCTTTCCTACATAAGCAAACAAGACACTAATGACAGGAAGGTGGCAGGGGATGGGGCTGGTACCTCCAATAACCTGTCTGTACAAACCAGATTCAAGTGAAATCTCTTAAAATGAGGATGGAAGGTGGGGTGAAGTACAAGGAGGAATAGAGACTCAGAGATCACCAACGAATTCTGACACTAATCCAGTAAGTTTGGAAATTTAAAAGCAACAGGACTCAAAGCAGTCCTCCCTGAATGGCTGGATTCAAATGCAGGTGACAGTTTTACTCAAGTCTGTTGTGTTAAACAAATAACAAACAAACGACACACCCCCGAGACAATTTGGCGCTTAGGAGTCTCCATCTCTCTATTTAAATCTCCATTGTAAGGACTCCTCAACCTAAAAGATCTAATAATCCATGTATTCCTTTTCCGACACATCTAAATCCTCTGTTCCCTGCAAGTCCTACAGTAAGCCCTACTTTCAAAGAACCCTTTTTTTGAGACAGGGTCTCATTATGAACCCATTATGTAGCTCATGTTGGCCGCAAACGCTAGGATTACAATCACGTGCTTCCAATGCAGCAATCTTCCTGCCTCAGCCTCCCAAATGCTAGGATTAGACATGTGCTTCCAAGCACTAGCAAAGAATCCTTTCTTTATGCCAGGACGCAGTAATCTCCCTAGAGATCATGGAAAGGAAAGAGATTTAGTTTTATTTTGGATTTAAGTCTACTATGTCTCACCCTTATTTTTCCCACTGTTCTTGGAACTAAATTCTATATACCCAATGCTTTCCATGGTTTTGTGTAATTAAGACTGCCTCTTTAACATCAGTTTCCTCTCCCTCTCCACTCACCACATTAGAACCAGTTCAACTTTCTGCAACTTCCAAATTCTTTCCAAGGTAGACTCTTTGAATGCCCTTCCTTACATTAAGCTGGGTGGGAAACCACTAAATATGTAATTTATTTTTCTCAGGATCTTGTGTATTTTGCTTATTGTACTTAAAAACAGTAAGATCCTTTAAGAAAGGATCCTTGGGCTTCATCAAACAGCCAAAGGTGCTCACGACACCAAAAAGTTGTAAGAACCCCTCAGCAGTTAAATGTCAGTTGATATTGAATGGTATCACTGTCAGTTGATATTGAATGGTATTACCCAGAAATGAAAGCCATTTATCCAAAGCCTCAAACTCAAGACACAAATATACAACAAAAGAGGGAACAATCTAGCAAGCTGAATTTTAACAGAAATTTGGTCTTGAACTTAGACAAAAACATTAAACTAGACTTTCAAATCTTAGTAATATGGATGAATAGATAGCCAAATTTAAGTCTGAGTAATAGCAACAAAAACTACCGGAAATAAAACAAATGACAACCAAATAATCTACTTAAAAACTCTGAGAACCGGCAAGATAGTACAAGAAGCCAAAAACCAAGCTCAAGTTGTAAGATAATAGATTCAAGATGAGCCCAGAAAATTTTTATCCTGAGACCATTTTCTACACCTTGTAAACTAGAGAATTCCTTTCTGCGGCTTCTCAGAACAGATGACAGAAGACGAAGATGAGGAATCTAAGAGAGGCACTCTCCTCACCAACCTGAGACCACAAAGGACACCTACTGAAAGTAGGAGTTCAGAGTTAAGCCTTCCTTTCTCTAAAACATATCCTCAGGAAATTCAAAGAAAGGCTCTGAGGAAAATTGGGAGAAGAGTGTAGTAACCCTGTGAATGGTAATCGCAATATAGTCTTTATGTAAACATGGAGCCCAACAATTCCCTCACATTCCAGAATACCTTAAACAATGAATTTGCTTAAAGGGTGCCACCAACATGCCCAGGATACCTGGCAGAAGAAACAACCCTCTAAAGAAAACGAGGAACACATAGTTTAAAATCACCAAGCCTGAGAAGACACAACCAGGAGTGGTAGCACATTCCTGTAGTCCTAGCATTCTGGGAAACTGAACAGGAGTATCCCAAACTCAACGCCAGCCTGGTAAACTTAGTGCGACCCTGTCCCCAAATGAAAAATAATAAATAGTTAGAACTGTAGCTCAAAGGAAATGCCCCCCAAAAATCTCACTGGTAGTTTGTCTTTGAAAGGCAAGGAATTATTAATATTATCATACATCTAGTGAACGCTTCCATTTCCTTCATTGCCTCATAATTCTCTTGGATTGTTTATTTGAGATGGGGTCTCGCTATGTAGTTCAGGCTGCCCTTGAACTCACTATGTAGCCCAGGCTGTCCACAAACTCACAGCGATCCTCCTGCCTCAGCCTCCCAAATGCTGGGATAACAGCTGTGCACCACCACACCCACCAAAGTAATCCAAATTTAACAGTACAAAAGTAAACGTGAGACATAAGCCTAAATAAAGTAATGCAAACAAAAGACAACAAGAAAGACTACAGATTGAGACAAAAGAGTTCTGTTACTGACATGACACATCTGAAAATATTCAGGGGAAAAGGAACTAAAAAATGAAAAGCCAGCTGGGCATAGTGGTGCATGCCTGTAATCCCAGCGCTTGGGAGGCTGAGGTAGGAGGATTGCTGCAAGTTTGAGGCCAGCCTGGGCTACATAGTGAGTTCAAAGTCATCCTGAACTACATAGCAAGACTCTGTCTAAAAAAGAAAAAAAAAAAAAAAAAAAAAAGAAAAAACATACACCAAATTCTATCTAAAAGGCACCTTGTAAGTCCATGGTGGCATCAGACCCTTCCCCCCCAAAAAAAACAACAACGATGGCCCTCTACAAAAAGGAAAAAAATCATGGGATAGTATTACTAAAAATATACACAAACAATTTAATACAGATAAAAGATATGGTTCACAGCTGTGCACGTATCTAATGTCAGCTTCAAAATTTACTGAGAAAGATGACAGCTCTAGAAGAAATTTTAAAAATGTACATTCATCCTAAAGCATTTTTCACTTATTTCTCTAAATAAGTGTTAGAACAAGGTGACAAAAGGAAGAAATAGGTAAAGACACAGAAGATTTGAATTACTATACATGACTAACAAACATGTCTTAAGAAATATGTACAGATATTTTTAAAATAGATTTTTCATCACATGGGGAACATTTTTTTAAAAAATACCATACACAGAATGAGAGAAAGTTCCAAAAAATTACAAACATTAAAATCACCTCCACAGTGAAGAATCTATTTTAAAAACTGAATATGTACATTTTAAACCTTCCCACACAGAAATCTGCAGGCCCAAATGGTTCTACCATTAAGCTCTACCAAATATTTAAGGAAGAAATAATACTCAACCTTTTTATTCTCTTAGAGAATAAAAAAGGATACAACTTTTATTTTCTGAGGCCAATATATCAAACTCTGGAATCCCTTGTAATAGAGAAGGACAGCGTGTTACTGTCATAAAGAGATGTCTGAAAATCCTACACGAAATTCTGCAGTGGTTATTGAGTATGAATTTCCTGTGTATAGAAAGTGATTATTGTTATATCTGCCTTTAAACAACAAAGTACTTACCATATTAGTTACTATAAAATTGTATCCAGTCTAAAAATACAGCAAACTTCACAAAAATCATTTTATATATGAAAACATTTAATATAGGGTACAGATTTAATTTGCCAACATTAATTTACCTGTTGCTGTCTTATCTCGAAATTCTTCAAGTTTTGTCAAAGTTGCTGAAGTGAGCTGCGCTAGATGTACCTCTTTGGGAGGTCTGAAGAATTCCACTATACTATTCACTGTCCTCTGTTAAAATAATCATCATTAACATAAAGCACCAACTCAAAATGAATTATATTAAAATCTGGTAATACGGAAAATGCTTACTGCATCATATATTATTTCTAAAGGTTCAGCTTCTATGATACACCTTTGAGCAACAGTTTCATCTAGTGGATTTATCTCAAATATGATTTGGAAGAGTGACATATCATCCAATGAAGTCAGGAGGTGGGGTTTTTTTGAATTATCTGGTAAGCCAGTAACATAAAATGAATCAATTTTGGTTTCAAATCTGTATGAAAAAGCACAGGAAAGAAATTACAAAGCAATACAATTTAAAATTTTTTTCAAACTGAAAATGATAAAATAAAAATTAGTAAAGACAGCTTCACTTTGATTTTCTACAACTCGAGTCCATTCACAGAAAAGAAAATACACAATGATTCCTCTGAATTGACATAGATTATTTCACAAAGATTATATTCGCATGTTGATGTCTATGTAAAAAAATCTATGATATTATTTAATGTATTTACTGATAAAATCTGAAAATAACAGGAAATTCCTAAAATCCGTAATCAAGACAAAACTGAAAAGTCATAACATAATTTTATAATTACTTCCTCTCCTAAAAGCACAAATAAGCAATTAAAAAACAAGCACCAGGCAGGAATTGTAGATTGGCTGCGTGAGAAGCTGAGCAATCCTTTTCCCTCGAGAGTTAACCATGAAGCATATGGTGAAATTTTTAAAGTTTCTGGAAATAAGCCTAAGGGCATACTGCAAAGAGAAAAATATTTATTCAAGAAAATCCACCAAAACTTGGTAAGGATGAGTTGTGGCAACTGAACTGTGATCACCTCCCACCCCCAGCCCCATGCCATGCCACCGACAATCCCAGCCCAGCGTTTCCTAGGCAGGGACAGGGAGGCGGCCGTTCCCTTTCCTTCCCCACAGCTCATGTCACAACAGCTCTATTCAAGGCAGGCAAACTGAGGGGCTGGGGTTTGCTTTCCTTCCTTTCAGAAAAGCTTTCACTCAGAAGCTACAATCCAAGAATATCGAAGCTCCACCTGCCCCTCTACCATTTTGCCTCTAAAGTGTAAGTTTCATTCTGGAAGAGGTAAGCGTCCTCCAGTGAAGCTCATGCAGCAAAGATGGGTATCACTCCAGGAGGAGGGGCTTGCTGTCTGTGTGTCCTGGGGTACAGCTGAGGTTCTGATCAATGGTGGAGGCAGGCTGAAGGCTGGGAGAGCTGCCTGCTGCCAGGCACTTTCCTCTAAATAATGTCTGCCTCGCACTATTCTTAACAGAGCAAAAGGAGATTCATGCTTAAACACACTGCTGAAAACACCAGCACTCTCCATGGAACTAGTAGCAACGAGTGAAATGGCAGACCAAGTAGAAGTTGAATGGAGAGAGCTAGGGAGAGACAGAGAACTAAGTAGGTTCCTCCAAGGATCACACTCATCCTACATTAGGGAGGGCTGTGGGAATATACTATGCTGCATCCACTAAGAAGTATTTACAAAAGGCCTACAGTAAGACCCGTATCAAAAAAAGGACAGAACTCATACTTGCTAAAGGTGCCTGGAGGACAACTTTTTACTAATCACTGAACAGTAACTTATAACCCAGCAACAAATTCTATTATTAGGAAACATGGACTAAAATGAATTTACACTCATCCTTAGTAATCTAGAAAACTGGGAGCACAGTCACATCTGTGCCATCTCAGAAGCAACCAGAAAGAATTCATGAGCTACTGGTCTCTGGCAGAAAGAACGTGCACAAAATTGTAAACTTCCTGAACTATGACAGCAGTCTCCAAACCATGTTGAGATCCAGTCATACAAAAGGAAATCTTACTGGTTCAGGAGTGTTAAGTACAACCTTTGACTAGGAAGTATCTTTCAGTGACATGGAAACAACTTCTACAAAGGCAGACTGAAAGATAAAACTGAGGAGGAAAAATAAACAAAAATACTGGAGTAGTAATAACCAAGAGTTTGCATACTAGTTCAGCCAACTCATTAATAAACAAATGACCAAAACAAACAATAATAAATCCCCACATGGTTAGAGAGAGATCAGACTCCAAACACTTCTCTAAAATGTGCCGTTTGGGACACAGAATTACAAGATGTGCATAGAAACAGGAAATATAATTCAAACATAAGAAAAGTACCAGACAACAGATAGAGTTCCAAATGTTGAATGGGACAGTCTTAAAAAGCACCTATTATGAACAGATACAAACAACTAAAGAGAAAAACGATAATGAACTGGAAGTGTAACAGTGACCAAATTTTTTAAAAAAATCAATAAAGACAGAAATTACTTTTTAAATCTGGAGTGAAGAGTAAAGTAAAACATAAAGTCACAAAAGCAGTTCAACAATACATTTGAGATAGCAGAAAAAACAATCAATTAAATTGAAGATGACACATCAATAGAGATTACATGATCCAAGGCTAGAAAGAAAAGAATATGAAGAATAGTGAACTGAAACTATAAGAAATATGGAAAATATTAAGCATACGAACTCATGCACAGTGGGGGTACTAAGAGAAGATAGACAAAAGGGACAAAAACTTTTGAAGAGATAATGGCTGAAAACTTCTCAGAGTTGATAAAAAGTACCAATCTCCGTATCTAAAAAATTCGAAAAACTCTAAGGCATATAAATACAATGAGATTCCCACTCAGACGCATCATAATTAAAATACTTAATGACAAAAGAGAAAAATATTAAAAGCACAAGAAATAAAAAACATTCATTAAAAAAAAAAACATAATAGGATTAAAAGCAGACTTTCTCAGCACAAACAGTGGAGGCCAGAAGGCATGGCACAAGATACTCGAAGTGCTGAAACACTTTCCAACAGGGTCCTATAGCCAGCAAAACTATTTTTTCTGAAAATGGAAGATAAAAACATTCCAAGATACACCAAAATTCAAAGAACACACTGCTAGCCAACTTGCCTTGGGAGGAATAACAGAAGGAAGTTCTTCAGGCTGAAAGAAGTAAATGCCAGACAGAAATCTGAATTGACAAGGGGAAAAAAAGCTCTGGAAAAGGTAATTGTATAAGTAATGATTAAAAAAAAAACCTAAAAACAAAAAAGCATAATTATATATTCCATTTCCTTTTTTTTTTAAATATATTTCATTTCTATACCTCTAGTCTACTAACTTGGGAGGCTGAGGCAGGAGATCACTAGAGCCCAGGAGTCTCAGACTAGCCTGGGTAACAGAGCACGACTGAACGCGCATGCGCGAGCACGCGCACACGCACACACACGTACACACACACACACACAGAGTTAACAAAGAATAATACCACAGAAAACTACAAAATGAGGCACTCAATAAAATCAAGCCACTGAAACGATTATAGAAGACTGACAAAAATTGATGTTTTTGGAATCTAGACTTGAATAAAAAAATGTAACAATACCCAGAAAGTACTTACTAAAGAAAAAGGGAGCTGGATTTCAAAGAGAAGTTCTGTGACATTTTTCTTAACTATCCACCTCTGCTCAATTCTGCAGCATGGCGGTGACCATGGGGACTGTGGCCCACACTCCTACTGTGTCTTATCAGTGCCGACGGGCTATGTGGACTTGTTCTTAAAATACTGTGGTCAAAAGTTCTGTTATATCTGAAGGTTCCTTAAGAAACTAGCACACAGGGTAACCTTCATTTCACCCTCCCATCATCAGGCAGTTGCCCCAGCTGTAAGAAATACAGTAACCCTCTGTACCTGAGACAAGGTACAAAGGATGGAGCAGGCAACAAACAGACCCAAAAGCCTGGGAAGGAGGAGGCTGAGTTTCTGGAGGAATAAAGGCTTGGAATTTCCACTGCATATACAACAGAAGACAGAGAACAACACTTAGGCTCAGGACCAGATGCATGCTCAGACAAGACTGGAAAGGAACTTAGGATGGCAGCTCCAGTGAATATGTGAGCTGCACATAAGCATAAGGCAAATGCAAAGACAGAGTTGTAGGTGGCTTGGCATTAGCATCGAAGAAGGAGCTTGGCATAGCATCGAAGAAGGGCCAGAGCTCATAGTCGAGCTGCACTGGCTGGGAGATTATCTCTCTTTGTCCCCTTGTGATTCCAGGCATTTTGAAGAAACTGCCATTGAGTTACTAGCTACCATCCAGATAATGGAACACATAGTGGTTGTACCAGTCTACATTCCCACCAACACTGGAGAAGGGTTCCTTTTTCTCCACAGTCCCTCCAGCATGTGTTATTGGCTGATTAGTTGATAATAGCCATTCTTTGTGGAGTGAGGTGGAATCTCAGGGTTGTTTTGATTTGCATCTCTCGAATGACCAGTGATGTTGAAAATTTTTTCATATGTCTATCTGCTGTTTCTACTTCTTCATCTGAGAAGTGTCTATTCATTTCTGCTGCCCACTTTTGGATTGGGTCTTTAAATTTGGGGGGTCTGATTTTTTTGAGTTCTTTATATATTTGAGATGTTAGTCCTTTGTCAGAGGAATAGCTGGCAAAAATTTTTTCCCACTCTGTGGGTTGTCTCTTCAC